>JAMKPZ010000298.1:0-116030 GCA_024699675.1 Amphibolis antarctica
CCCCCCCCCCCCCCCCCCCCCCCCCCCCCCCCCCCCCCCCCCCCCCCCCCCCCCCCCGGGCAGATGTATCTGGGGTAATTTATCAGATGGGATTCTCACAAAAGCTTTTGTCAGCTGTTCCCTTTTTTTTAGTGGAGTAACAGACAACCCCACCATGCTGTGATGGAGAAGCCTAGGGGCTTTTTTCTGTAGCTGGAACATGCTTGTGCATGACTTATAACCATCGTTCCATCAAAAAGAATGAAAAAAACAGAGGTAGAGGAGGCAGGGAGGTGGATCGCCAGTGCTGCCCACATGGGGCGTGTGGAAGGGTGGGATCCAAAAGCAATGGTTGTCTTCTTCTTCTTTTTTGAATTCCTCATTCAACTCCCTCTTCTCCAGTCTCATGAACTCCACCAAGAATCCGGAAACCTCAAAGGTGGTCCTCTTCTTCTTCTTCAGCAGATTAGTGGCAGCATGGCCATCAACCCCATCTTTGAATCCCTTCTTCAACTCCTTCAACGATCTCATGGGCTTGACCAAGAACCTAGAAACTTGAATCTGTCAAGGAAGCAATGTCAACGCCTACCTCTACCACCATGGCCTGGAGGGTCGTCACTAAAAAGGCTCCATTCTGACGAAAATCCCAGAGTGGGAACACCATTATCTTCTCACTGCACAGGGAACACACGGTATGCACACTTCTTCGGACAGGTTTTTTTGAGAGGCCAAAGAACAGCAGTGCCTGAGGGCAAATACCAGCAATTTCCTGACAAGATCACGATTGAATTTGTGGTATGATATTATTTTTTAGAAGTCGTGATAATTAATAAATAAAATATGTAATATATAATTAATATATTAATAAATAAATTTTTGTTTCTTAAGATATAAATATGATATTAATGAATAAATTTTTATTTATATTCTTAAATATACGAATTTGTTATTTATCAAGTCAATAGAATGTGTTTTTATAGATTATCTTTTAAAACATACGAAATCAACGAACAATCTAAAGTACATTAAAAAAAAAAGGGAAATAAAAAACCATCTCTTTACTTAAAAAACTTAACCTTAACATAGTCGTCATCCTTAAGTTGAAACTCATATATAATCTAATTGATCTTTTTCTCTTTCGACACGTTCTCAACATAGAAAACTAAGGTCTTCTTAATCCTAAGTATTCTCGCTCCTCTCCTAATTACCTAATTCTTCCTAGTGATATTCGAGTACTCTTTCCCAATGGTCATGTTCATCCTTAACCTATTGGCATATTTCTTATCCAATGGATTGAAGAAGTACCATCATTTTTGATGGTCATAGTAAACAGAGGGGGAAATATGTGTAATAAGGCGAAAGGTGGACAGAACCTTCATTTGATTTTTAAGACCCAAACCCTTTGCAAGGAAGAAGGGCAAAAATGGTAATACGTCAAATCCATTTATCAGTATATATGATTGTTTTGATTTTTTATTTGATAAAATGTACCGTACATAGTTACGATGTATAATGAAAAATTACAATGTACAATAACTATTATAGCATTAAATATGTTCTAAAGACTTAAAAAAGATGAACGAGCGAATACAAATGTTACATTTGGTAGATATGATAAAATAATAAGAAAAATAAGTTAGAGAATGTGAAAGTAACGATGAAAATTAAAAATACTCTTAAAAATTGAAAATAACATCATTGAGTGAAATCTTAATCTGTATATTAAATGATCCAAACTTCAAACAAACCCAAAACAATCAAAAATTTTGAAATAAACCAAACTTTCAACAGCAGCTAAATTTCAAAACAAATTAAATCAAACTCAAGCCTATGAAACCAAAAAGACAAGCCCAGGTTTGTCCTTGTACACTCAAACAGTGTAGCACAAACCCCTTGGGACAAGCATTTGCAGACAGCACAAGATCTGCACAGTCCCTTAGGGACTTCACGACTCCCCCATCATTTTTGTTAAAAGTAATTTCACATGTCAATAATATTCAGCTGAATTTTATTGATATATAAAATTACTTTTAACATAATATTAAAATAGGACTTTACTTTTCACCAAAAGTATAAAAAAAAAATCACTGTATCGTACATGTGCAAAGTAGTATTAAATGATAGTATTACATTAAATATCGTCACTTTTCACTTTTAACACTCCTCCCACACCACTTCCACCTCCCTATTCCAAGTTACTAAATCCCAGAACCTTTCGTTTCCTGCACCATGACCACAGCTTTTAGTTGTCGGAAAGCTGTCGACTTGGCATGGAATTCAATTTTCAAACTTTAAAGCCGAACGAACGGCTACGATCAACTTGTTCTCGTCAATGGATTTTCTTCCCTCCGACCGCCCACATAGAGATATGACGGAGTGTTATTCAAGTATGATATAATGTTTTGGATGTTTAGGGGGTGTTTATACGGAATGAATTAAATAAAATTAAATTACTAAAAATTTATTTTTTATTAGATGTTTATATTTTTAAAATTAATAAAAAAATATGAAATGATAAAAAATAATAATAATAATAATTTTCATCATTTTTTATTATTTTCTGCTAATTTTAAAAGTATAAATACCTTATCAATTAAAATTGAATCGATAAGAAATGAATTCATTATTAAGATATTTATACATCCAAGAGAATGAAAATCAGGTATTTATGCAAAATAAGAATGAAAGAAAATTAAATTTAAAAAATGTTAAAAATAATTTTTAATTAATTTTTTATTTAACTTCTTTTTTACCATTATACACTTTCCATTGTAGATAAAAATATATAATTTCTGCATTTAACCATAAGTGAGCGACATAAACATTGTATTAATAAAATCAAGTACGTAATACAATATTAGAAATACAATAAATATGTTAAAAATTAAAGTATAAAACAATAACAATTATATTATTCTATTATTCTATATTTCTCTCGTAATTTTGGCATATAATCTATCTGTAACTCATTTCTTTTGATCTTGTCTAAATTCACAACCAAGAATATATGTTTCAATTACTTCAGACTCTTCAATTTAATGTATATTTTTACTATCACTTAATTCATCTTCCATATCTTCGAGTAAATCTCTTTTGTTTATTCTACGAATAAAATTATAAAATAAATAACATGCTATAACTATTAAACATTACCTACAACATTGAACTAACCATAAACATTTAAATCATAACAGTGCAAATAAGATTTTATCAACATTTAAAACATAGCAGTGCAAAATAACACATTCAAAAAAAAATTATTGTGATTTATTAATAACAGTGCAAAATGGCCCAGTAACCTTGCAAATAATATCAATATTTAAAACATTACCTTCATGTTTTCATTTAAAATAACAGTGCAAAATAACCTAATCTTGTATTATCAATGTCATATACAAGAGTGAAATTTTTTAAAAAACATGTCTACTCATCATTGTTATTCCAAAGAACACAACAATTTAAAATGACATTCTCACAAAAATTACTTTAATCTGAAAAAAATTCTCTCATTTTATGTAGTGGATCAGTAACAATAACCGCTCCATTTCTGTAGTGGAGATAATATTTTTGCAAAAATATAATCACAGAACAACTCCATTTATGTAGTTTAGATAACTTGAAATTTGACAAAAACATTGCACATAATTACAAAACATTAAAGATTGAAGCATGTCATCACTCAGAAAATAAAATTTATGGAGTGCTAGAACATGTAAGCAACTCAAAGCATTTTATTTTTCTCAAATTTTTAATCCTAACATTCATTTATGCATAAATTTATTTGAGAATCACAGACATGATGGATTCAACCCATCACCAATCCAAAAGATTTCGTTGAACATTGATAGCAATCCAAAATATTTTATTTTTCTCAAATTTTTAATCCAAACATTCATGTATGTATAAATTTTTTTGTGGGCACACTCCCCATAGGGCACCCAAGAGGGGCGAGGAGAGGAGACGACAATGAGGTTGGGACAAAGAGGAGGGTGCACTCCTACTAGGACATCCGAAAGAGGCAAGGAGAGGGACAAAGACATTAGATGATGGCGACAGTTATGTCATGCAAAGGAAGTTAGGGCAATGACTACACCATGTGTAGAAAGGATAAAAAGAGATAGAGATGTTAAATGATAACAACAAAGGAAAGGCAGCTATGTTGCATAATTCTAAAAAGGGAAAGACAGGTCACGCGAAGGAAGGAAAATGGTAGTTACATGGAAGAAGGGGAAAGGTGGGTTGCATAGAGGAAGGGGAAGGGTAGGTCACACGGAAAAGAAAGGAAAGGGGAAGGTAGTCACACGAAGGAGCAACGAAAAATTCGATTGAATTCAGAAGGGGTTGCTAGAGAAATGAATTCTCATCTTTTATTTATATGATTTAAGATCAAGAAATGAATTCCTAATCTTCAAAAATGCACAAATATAAGAATTAGGCAAAATTAAATTCCATCTAATTCAATTTTACCCAATTCTTTGAACACAAACACCCCCTTAATATATATCAAACTAAATTGCAAAAGAATTTATGACATAGAGGATGTTTGGGCTAAGATTCATTCTCATTGCCACGCACCTTGGCAGGATGATGGATGAGAGTAAGATCTGTAAAGAAAATAAAATAAATACCAACAGCAAAACGAGTTCCATAAACACACGTGACATTAAATGTAAGCATTCAAAAGCCAGCCAATGGAAAAAAGAGTGATGACCTGTGGATATATCTGATATTCTGATTTGCAGTGGTCCACACAAACACAGAGCTGATAAAGAAATTTCTAGTAACCTGGTCGGCTTTTACCTTTCAAAAAAACAATTGTAGGTTTTTGGTTCACTTGATAACATAAAAAGAGCTTAACAGTGAACAATTAAACTGATGGTGTTTGTTATGTTTCTATATCTGAAAGAACCATGGGGTTCAATTTGTGCTACTTACATGGTGTTGATATCCTTACAAGTGTACCAAGCTTTCAAGACTTGTAACTGGCTACAATTCTCTTTCCATTAGGAATAAGACACTAATAATGGGTGTCAACTCGTCACTCACTTTTAACAAATTAGATTAATTATTTACATCAATATCCTCATGTCCTGCACTCCTGCCCGTAAGGTGGGATGAAACAAACATTAGAATTATTTTGGTGTATCATGCGTAGTTCAGCTTAAGAGGTCAACTAGTATATTTGGCTAGGAAGCCCCACTGATTGCAAAAATCATCAAGCATATTTAGCTGTCTGCTTTTAAGTTATGAAAGTCTTCTCCTGGTGTGAATTCTGAAGCCATTTTTATGATGTTTACGATGCAAGCATTTTGTTTTATGTGATTTTCTGAATTGTATTGAATAATCAATGAACATCCATCATATTATGAATGAGATTAAGCCAATTTTATAATTAAAAAAATCAGTGAACATAAAAATAATATATCAAAAACAACTACTAAAAGGTGCGGCCTACAAATGTAATCAGTAATAAGTGACATATTGCTAAAATATGGCATTACCTCAGATTATGATACAATGAATTGCCTTCTGGATGAAAAATATGAAGGCAAAACAATGATACATCATAAAACATTGGGTACTTTAAATACATCAATCTAGTTCTCAAACTCTAGTGTGTACAGAAAAAATCCTCTTGACGCTGAAAGACCATTAAAGCCTCACAAGTTCTAGGGAAAATTTTCTTACTTTCCATGGATCACAAACTTCGGAGTGAAATGAGGCTCCAAATGGAGATGTGAATGTTAAGTAGAATGGTATGTCACAAGAATGTCATCCCATTTATATAGCCCTATGCAGTTATAGAAAACCAGTAGCAGCCCTCCTTCCGCACTCACCAACAACCAGTAGTAGATGTTTGCTACTTGTTTCATTAATTTTGCAACAAAGACGTCTTGGGACCTGAATGGGACAGTGAAAAATAAATGTAGTGATAATAAAATAAGAAGACAATAGATTAGTAACCGCAAAATAAAAAAGAGGAAGAACAAACCAAAGTCCATTTCTCGTCCAGTGGATTTCCTAACACCCGAATCTCTTCGATACCAAGCAATGGAGCTACATGAGGAAAGCAGGTGATTTTTCTCTTAAGCCCTTCTTTCCCTTTCTCCCGCAAGTAAGAACCGCTTGTCACATTTGCATCTTTATGAACATCACTCAAGAAAAAAAGAATTGGCCTCTTACAAATGGAATTGTAAGTATCCCTTGCGTCAAGATCAAGCTCATGCTTGCCACCCTTCCAGTTCCACGCCATATAAGTCTGTTCGGAGCGTTCCAGATCTCGAGGGAGAACAATGTTGGGAAACACTTGCACAACATAACCCAAGGAGACAGAGAATGTCAACTTCCGTTTCATGTCATAGCATATAGAACGCTGCAGAAAGCTCTTAGTCTGGATGTTCATGGCTTTTGTGAAGAGCTTGAGACTTTGGAGAGAGTTCAACCCAGGGTAAAGGGGTTCTACAGCTTCAACATGATGTATTGACACAAAAGGCGCAATCGGATGAGCTGCCAACAGACCATGAGCATTCCCTCTTATGTCACACTGATATTTACACGTAGAGGAGTAAAGTCACACAAACATCAAATCTAAAACACACGAAATCTGCAAGAGATTGATATTTTGTGATTCTAAATCCAATATCTACAGAAACCAATCTTAAACAACAAAGACAACAACAATCACTGATTATAAAAACGCCATGGTAATGTTGTTAGCTGATAAATAGATGCGTTGAAGGAACGATTTAAACTACAATAGCAATAATAATGATACCTGGTGAAAACCTTCTTCATGGGTAAGGGGGATCCCAAGCTCAGAGATGCAGGCATGGAGGCGATCATCACTTCCATAGAGTTTGGGATACCTCTCCAAGCAGTCGTCCTGCATCTCAGCCAACACCCGTGCAAGCGGATAACTGATCGCAATGCCGCCACCCCCAAACGCCATAGAATGGCTAAAATACGTGTTGGCCGCATGACTCTCCGATGAGCTCCCGACATACACCATCTCCCTCCAGTCGTACTTGGAAAGAACAGCCACGAGATTCTCGGGACTCATGATCGTGTCATCGTCACAGAGCACGAACCAGCGGACGTCGCGGTACCCTAGCCGAAACGACTCCGCGACAATTCTTGCTATCCTCAGCCCGGAAGGGTGCCCCGTGGGGTTGGTGTACCGGAACCTCGAGATGTCCTCCGAGATCCGAAGGGGCGGGAGGAAGCTAGGACTGGGGGGAAGACCAGACTCCGTCCTGGACGGCACACGATCGTCCATCCAGACGTTGCCGTGCATGTCGGCGGCTCGCCACCAGAGGGAGACGTACTCGCTTCGGCGGGGCCAGAGGTGGGAGGAGCTTGCGATGCCGAAGACAATGTGGTGGAGGGAGAGGGGCGATTTGATGCGAGGACGGAGTAGGGCGAGAGTTTCGTCGACGCTGTCGTAGGGGAAGGGTTTCGGGAGGTGGAGGCGGAGAGGAGAGGAGATGGAAAGCGGGGAGGAAGGGAAGACGAGGGAGAGCCAGGCTAGGGCGGCGAGGAGGAGGAGGACGGAGGCAAGGAAGACGGTATGGAGGCAGGGTGAGCGGCGGTGGCTGCGGCGGTAGGGTTTCGTCGGGGAAGCGAGCATTTGCTTCGCCGTCGCTGGCGGCGGCGGTGCCGAGGGCGTCATCGCCGCCGGCCGCCACGCCCGCTGGTCACAAGCGCGGGGGTGGCGAGAGATAAAAAATCAAATTTAAATTCACAGAAACTCTTTAGTTTGCGTTGTTTTTTTATTGCCTTTAAGAGTAATTTTTTTAACTTTGATGTTAGTAATTTTAGAATTAATAAAAAATATAAAAATTTTAATTATTATTTTATATAATTTTATGTTAATTTCAAAAATATAAATATCATTTAAAATTTAAAATAAAGTTAATTTCATAAATAAAATTAAAATTATATGATAATTTAATAATAAAAATTTATACATTAAAATCTATGTTATAATCTATGTTTTGATTTTCTAACATCCATTTTTGACACTCAAGAAATCGATGATTTAATTTGTATAAAAGTTATCAACATCACGACTTCTAATGTCTCTTTCGATGTCATCTCATTTGAATACTTTTCTATCAAATCTCATCATTTTAATTTCTCATCAATTTTTAAATTTTCATCATTTCTTTTCTTATTATTTTTGCACCACAAATGAATATTTGGTGTTTGTACTTTCAGAATTAATGTAAAATTATATAAAATGATAGAAAATAAAAGCACAAGTATCACCTAAATGTTATAATTAAATTTATTTAAATGAAACAAATGGATACATTTGATAATAACTTTTTTTAGCTTTGGAATGGTGAAAAAGCAGATTTTTTTAATATCTCAATCTTCCCACTATTCGACGAGACGGATCACGTTAGAAAATATGAAAAATTTACATTAGGAACTATTTTTTAATATTAAAAATGTATTTTTAATATTGATATGATTAAATGTCAAGAAAATATGAAAAGTTACATTAAAAAATCCTACGTCATCTGACGTTAAAAGTAATTTTTAATTACAAAATTGTAATCAGTGTCATTGATTTTGTTCAAATTTAAATTTAAATTTTAAATTTGTCCTTTAAATATTTATTTTAAACTCAACACAAATCTTAAATTTTAAACCCATTAGTACGGACATGTTTGAATCCTTTTGAGTTGGACTAGCACATGAGCACATCCATTTGAATTTAATAATTTTGTTAATAATTAATTTATAAAAAATATCTTATCTAAGATTATATTTGTTATCAAGACAATATGAGATGAGACGAGACACTGTTTTTTTTTAAATAGTGTAATTCTTAAGATAACATAATTACTTCTTTTTTTCCTTTTTTATTTATCATATTCTACTATAATTACTACATACAACCAACAACACAATAAAAATCTCGCATCACCTCATTAACAAACACAACTTAAGTACACTGTGATACTTGAAATTGAAACCCACGATCATTAGATTATACATGTTACCTAATAATTATGATACATTGCAATTGTTGAATAATAATAATAAAAATTATAAATCATCATTCATTAAATAAGAAGTAATAAATTAATGATTATATTTATTGATTTTATTAAATCATTAAAAAAATAGAAGATAACTTGTAGACACATATTGCAGACCAACACTTATTACTTTTGGCTATGTTTAAAAAGAACTTTAGTTAACTCTGGGAATTAATTGAATTTGAAGTTGAAAGTTGTAAATTAAATGAGGTTAAAGTTGTGTAGTAATTAGTGTTTTAAAAATATGCATTCGTAATTTACTAATTTCACTCTTCTTGCACTCCTTGGTCTTGTATCTATAACCTCATATTTAGTCCTATGTTCCTAGACCCATAGTTCCTATGCACGATGTACCACTCACTTGCTTCTACAAATTGCAATCACAAATCCTACTTGATCGAAACCCTTCTCACTATCGCATCATGACCAATTCGTATCTACTCTACACTACTACTACACCAAATTGCATACAACATATTTGCCTCCACCCACCAACTTGTATAGTGTCAATATATAGGTCAAAACTATGTCGTGCCAACACGACCCAACTTTATCAAACACTAACCCAACATGGTCTAACCAACCATGTTGTATTAGTCAATGACACTATCAAATCATATTAGGGCAGGCCAACATGATTGGGCATAACCTAATTTACACCTCTAAGAGTGTGTTTATTGTAGATATAGAATTATGTTGGGTGAGATTTACGTTTTTCAAGAAATGATACGATTTATGATATAAGTATTTTTGTATGATTTTTAATATAAAATGTTAAAGTTGTTTGATAAATATTACTGTAAACTACTATAATGCATAGTGAAAATTTAAGGTATACAATGAAAAACCTTTCCATCAAACATACACAAAGGTTAGGCCACCTTATGTTAATTACATCATAACAATCTTTGACAAAGCTAGTTACATCATCATAATCTTTGACAAAACTTCAAAAAGAAGTTAAAGACCACCTTATGTTTAATAAATGGAATATCTTGAGCTGCGAGAAAACTTAGTTTGTTTTGTTGTGTCTTTTTCTTTTTGTTGTTTTGTACTTTAGCCTTTTTTACAACGTTTTAAACTAGTTCATTTTATTCATAACTTTTTCAACATTTGGCCCTCATTTCATAAAAGAAATCACTAATTTTACAATATAAAGATCTCAAAATGCCCTTGTATATATATTTTTTGCATGTCTCATTAAGTGGACACAACTTAATTAGTTGATTAATTTAAGCATGAATTATGGAAGCCCAACCCATAAAATCAATAATCAAACAATGGTCTCATTCAATATTGGTTTCAACTAACTTCTAAAATCACTTTTAACGTCATTATTACTACATAAACTTCAACATATATTTAATTTTATCATCTTAATTATTATATAAATACAACTTTGTTAATGAAACTAACTCTAACTTCAACTCTATCCAACTTCTAAAATTGATAAAAGTCAACCTTAAACGAAACTAATGTTGATTGTACGAGGAGTCAAAGGTAGAAACCGAAATAATCAATTAATCCATAAATTAAAGGTTTTGTTTGTTTACCAAATTTCAATTTTTATTATTGTAGGTCAATGGAGTTGATGAACAATGTTGACAAATAATAATATAGGCAACTAATAATACAAAAGTAATTTATAAAAATTTTAAACAAATGTAATTTCAACTCTAACTAACAACTCTAACTAACTTCAACTATAGTACAAGAGTTGACATTAAGATACTCAACTTCATATTTCCAATTAAGGTTACATCGTGATCTCTGGGAGTATTACCAAACAACTTTGTCTCAAGTGGTGGTTAATGAGAACTAAGGTGGTATTTGTACTTTCAGAATTAATATGAAATCATATGAAATGATAAGAAATAATAGTTAAAATTTTTATCATTTTTTATTAATTCTAAGAGTACAAACATCACCTAAATATAGATAATAGACATGTGGGATACACTTTAGTGTTCAATCCAAACATATTTAAATTGAGTCATTAATTTTTTTGACACCATTTGTTTAAATGGTAAATACCATATATCATAATTTTTTACCATGTATTATAATTGTGTACAGTAACATTTATCAAATATTTTATATCAAAAAAATTATATCAAAAGTTTACATTATAAATCATATAATTTTTGTAAAAGTGTGAACCTCACCTCACCTAATTCCTCTACTTTAGTGTATTCATGAAAATAAATCACTCATAAAGCGATAAAAAGTAATTCTAAGATGAATGTTAAGTGAAGGACATTTTTCGTATATCGATCGTAATGTTGGAAGTTGATGATAAACTAATATTTTATGTGATTACGATGAATTTAGTATTTGTGAAATAATATAATTATTTAAAATATAAAAATGGTGAAGTAATTTAAAAATATAATAATAAAATAATAAAAAATAAAAATAATTAAAGAAAAAAAAGACAAGCAAACGAAATTTTAAACAAACACTACATCAAATCAGGTCAACACGACGCAATCTGACATGATTTGATCATGTCATTTGACTGATACAACTCGATTTCTTCGGCAATTTTACAATGTGACGTACACGCGATATCAATTTGTTATATTTAACCTTTGGGGTTGAATTATTTGTAAGTATCCACAAGAATATTCTCCCAGACACTTGAAATTTTTTTAGGTGGTGTATTTATTTTTAAAATCGATATGAAATTAATGATATAAAATAATAGTTAAATTTTTTATTATTTTTATTAATTTTAAAAATACAAACATCTCTGATTATATTTAGTAATAATAAATTTTAATTTAACTATATAGTAAATTATAAAGTAAAAATTTTATATATAAAAATTTATATTATAATAATAATAATAATAATAATAATATATAAGAATATGTAAAAAGTCAAAAAGTTTCATTTTCAAACGCACCATTTATTTATTTTTTATAAATTCATAAGAGGACCTTACGTTCAAGATAAAACTCACTCATTGGAAAAGATAAGAAGTTTCATACGTAAGAAATACCTTCAGGTACAAATTTACCTGTTGACACTAACGTATTATATTTTTCCTTACTTCTTTACTGAGGTATCTGTATTTTTAAAAAATCAATGAAAAAATTTATTATTGAAATGTTAAAATTTTAAAAATAAAAAAATTTATAAGATCATCTTTGCACGTTATGAAAATTTATATTTAATTTTAAAAAAATTTAATTTTTTTTAATTTTTTAATTTTTTAATAATAATTTTTTTAAATTTTTTTCATTTTCATTAATTTCCATGGGTTTCCGAAAATTAAAGAAAAAATAATTTTAGAAAAGGAAAAGTTAAAGTAAAGTGAATTTCAATAAAAAGAAAATTTAGAATGATTGTTTGTGTATCTAATGAAAAATCTAGAAAATTTACATTTTCACTTTATTTGTTTGTGCATGCATGAAAAATTAAAGAAAATTTTCATATAAATTTCACCTTAATAGTTTTAAAAAATAAGTTCAAATATTCAAAATTAAATATTAATTGTTCAACTGTGAAGGTAAAGAGTGACTTTCGTGGTATTCAATATGTAAAACAAATCTTTCATTCAATTTTTGTGATTTTTTACCTTATAAATGGTGGCTCTTACAGATAAACTTTTGTAATAGATAATTGGTTGTAACAGATGAGCAGTGAAGGTAGACAAGCGACAAAGGTGAATGAGTAAGGTGAAGGCAAAGGTGAATGAATGACTTTGACAGTAACAAGCACGAGATTTGATAGTTAGTTGTAAGTGTGAGTGCAACAACTTTAATTTTTCTAGGATGAGTGAAAATTTTTAAGAAGAGAGGGAGTAAATGAGGAAAATAATCCTTTTATATCACTAAAATTATTTCAACATTTTTCAAAATTTCTAGTTTGCATGAATGGTTGAAAATTAGAAATTTTTTTTCAAATTTTTAGTATTTGCACAAACCTCCCTCAAGAAGTACAAATATCACATCTAACCATCAACAAATTATTCTCCTACCATTCTCAAGCTTCTTTGGATAAACTTTAAATCTTAAATCTTAAATACTAATTTTTGAGTATAACTCACTTCAAATCTGCAGAGTCGATCCCTATGATTGAATCCTTAACATGGATGAATGATCAACAAGGATTGTGCAAAAAAAAATCAAAAATTTCCTACAATTGGACTCATTCCAATTGACATGGTCTTTGAAGAGGTCACCCATCAACCACCTTAATTTTCTCAATTTTGGCATGAATAACCAAAATATCTTGTGTAATTCACATTGTTCCACACTTCAATCATCATGTACTTTTCATTAAAATTGTCTCCAACCTTGGCAAACCTCTGACCAATATTTTATTTTTTTACCTTTTCAAGGTTTTGTGGATCATCTATAATTATGTGATTATGATTGTTATTATTTCTCTGCTTGCCTTTTATTATGTTTAGGAGGGTTCATGTATATCGGAAATATTGAAAAATATTTTTGGATTTTTGTATATTTTGGAAAATTTGAAAAAAAATTAAATTTTTCTATCATTAGAGGTATAATTTTTTACCTATTGAGTTAAGAAATCTTTTTTAGTTAATAGGAATTTCACTTTTCTGACATTATGTGATTTCTCAAACTTCTTTTTACTATTGCTAAACTTATAATTACAATGAAAATATTAAATTATATTTAAAATATTAACTTTTTAAAAATTTAAATTAATTTTTTAGATTTTTCATAATGTACAAAAATAATTTTTTTTTTAATTTTTAAATTTTTAATTTTCGTTTCTTAGATTTTTGACATACATAAACATACCTTTTATGTTAATTCTATTTGTTGGTGAGATTTTTTCTAAATTATGGATCACTCGAAGATGATAATTCTATTATGGAACACATAAATGAATTTTTCTTTGTCGTTAACTTTAGTTTTCCATAAATTTTTATATATCACAATTATTACACTGTCATGTCACAATTTACTATAAAACTTTAACACTATTTGTAAAACTATTGTTAAGGTATCATTTGTTTATCTAACTTTAACTTTAATAACCGTAGAGAATTAAAATTAAGAGTGATTTCATAAATAATGTTAAAGTTGGATAATAAATTGTACATGATGTAAGTATTTATCTATAGGAATTTATACGATGATAATAATATATAAAAATTTATGTAAAGTTAAAATTTAAAAATAAATAAAACTTTAATTTTAACTCTTTACCATTATTAAATACTTGTTTTTCATTTTAGATATAATCATCACTAATTCACTATTGATAAATTTAGAGTTGATATATTCACTATTGATAAATATATATATTTTTTTCGTTAATTTCTAAAAGGTACAAACCTCTTTTAATAGAAATTTACAGAATAATAAAGATATTCATGTATATGTGGTAAATGACGAAGATTAGAAATTTAGATATTTGTGTTTGTACGAAAGTTCATTAATTAGAATGTTAAAAGAATAAATCTTTAAGAATACATGATTAAATTTTAATTTTTATTTAAATATTTTCATAAATTCCTGTGAATGTGGTAATAAAATTAGTTAATAAAAAAATAAATTTTCATAAATTTCTTTTGACACAAACAATCATTTTAATTAAGAATAGAGATATATAAATTAGAGATGTCAATAGTGTCAATGAGATCATAGATTTAATACAGTTTAATTATTAATTATTTATTATTTTATAAAAAATACAATAATATTAATATAATTTTTGGTGAATGATATCAAATGATTTTGTGTTTGTTGTAATAAAAAATTACTCCTATAGTCACGAGAGTTTCTCACCGTAACTTTTTCATTTTTTCGTGATGATATCAAATGACATTAATATTAAAAAATATAATTTTATTATTTATATATTTTATTTAGATGTTAAAATAAATATAAATAATTCTTGTTACAGCAATCCAAAAATCATTGCAACTTTATCTTGTTCGATAAACAAAATTTTGAAAGTTACTTTTTTAAGATAAAAAAAACTTATACTAAACGTAGCATTAGACAGACAAACGAGACCCTAAATTATAGTTTTCTCTCTCCATCTTTTGTGATTTCTCTCTCTAGATTATTATTATTATTATTTAAATTTTCGTTTCTTATTTGGGTTCTGGTCGTTTTGGTGGGGAATCTTCGCTCCTTTTCCTTGTCCTCTCCTCCGCGTCCCATTGCGAACAGCAAATGCGTCGCCGTCGGGAGTGATTTGGGGGAGGGCGGGGAGGGGTTTTTGGGTGGGTCCTCGTCCAGATCTCTCCGTCGAGTCTCGTGTCCGGCGCTCGTGGTGGTGTGATCGATCCAGGGAGGCGGCGATCGGATAGGCGAGGCGTCGTGCGTGGTTGCCCCGCCAGGAGTGGGACTTTCGATCGAGGTTGGTGCCTTCTTTGTGTTCCTTGGATTTAGGGATTTGGGGGTCGTTTCCTTGGGAGGGAGTTTTCTCCGGACGTCAATTGGAAGGGTTTTGGGGGTGGCTGGGGGGCGCGGAGGGGGGTTTGTAGTGTTGGTGGGGAGATCTGATCGTGGGGTGGGGCGTGGCGTGGCGTGGCGGGGGGATTGGTTGGTCCATTTGTAGGCAAGGCAAGAGGTGATCTTTTGTATCGTTTCGGGGGTTGTGATGTGGGAATGACGTCTATATTGTTAAAATAAGGCGTTAATGGGTTCTAGCTTGGCACTGTTGGCTTTCATTGTTCAGAAGCATTGCAGTGTTCCATTTTTTCTAATTGGATCGTTTCGGTATTGACGCATGTGGGGGAGGAATCAGATCGAGATTGCTAAAGTGAGGTTTCTCGGTGTGCGGTATGTTGGAAGAAGTGAGGAGTTTCTCCGTGTGCGGTAATGAAACAGGGGAGAAGTGCAATGGGAAAACTAGTTGAGAATTTCAGTCTTTTAGGGTCTATGATTTGGGTTAATCATCAACTGTTGCTTTCGTCATATTGATGGTCGTTTTGCATTTCTGGGAGACTCTGCTTTTGTTGCCGTGGTATTCATCTTTGGTGATAGTTGCCAGGCAATTGCACTTCTGCAACAAAGTCTTAGACTTGCAAAAAGCGATTGATTCCTCATCAAGAGTTTTATTTTGAACCATCGAAATGCTTGTTGTGATTAACCTGGATTTTATTTGAATTTGCGTGTCTTTCAGGGATCCTATTATGTGGAAAATACTTGACGCTGTCTGTGTGGTGCGGCGCTTGAACCCTTGTGCATGCGTGTCAGGTGATGTTCTGTCTGCTGGACTGAGATGCAGAAGACTGGAAATCTTTCTCAGAAGATTAGCTCCTTAAAAATATCATCAAAGTATTCTCTTCGACAAATGGGCAGTAGACGATCACAACTAGCAACAGGGCAGCAATCTTCTCCAACTGTCTTTCCTGAAAAACGTGGAAAATCAAAAACTTCAAAGCAGGGTAGTGCCAATCTCTCATGTGAAGAGACTGATAAAGCAAAGGTGCTGGAACACAGAATAGATATTGGAGATGAGAAGTCCAATTTGTTGGGTTATGAAATATTCTCTGGGAAGCTAGCCCTTGACAAGAGAGCCACTAGTTCTGATGTACAAAGTGGAACAGAGACCTCAAAGCAGGATGGTGTTGATGCCAGACTTAGTTCTAAGGCATTGGTCTGGGGTTCTAATATGCTACGACTAGAAGATGTTATATCTGTAAGTTCCTCTCTGAGGGGTAGAAGCCAGTTTATGGCTGAAGTTCATTTCCCACTCACTACTCCCTATTTATTCGAAATTTCCATTGCATTAATACCGATATGTAATCTTGCAGATAACATACCACTCTGGTATGAGATATTTTACCGTAAACTCATACCCTATCGTTAAAAAGTCATGTTTTCTGAAGTCACAAAGAGTTAGAAAAAACTATCGCTTCCTGGCATCTACCCCTGAGGAAGCCATTAAATGGGTTACAGGATTTTCAGACCATCAATGCTATGTTAATTGCTTACCACATCCAATGAAGCAGGGAACAGATGATATCTATACCGATCCCTTTTTTGAGCATTACATAAAATCAAAAATTCCACCCAAAGTACTCATCATATTGAATCCACAGTCAGGCCATGGACGCTCGAGCAAAGTTTTCCATGAGAAAGTGGAACCAATATTCAAGGTTAGGATGCTCCTGTTGCATTTGATTTCCTTTTTTTTAGTTTGATATTATGAATCTGTGAAACATATAAACTAATCAAAGAACTTGACTTATGGCTTACTTTATGTTCTCTGTCATTCTCAAGTTAAATTTTTTCAAACCGTGCTGCATTTCCATTAATTTTATTTTGGCTAGGATTGTGTATTTTTGCACCAAGTACAATTCATTATGTCAACACCTGTTGGAGTAAATTCGTATTTTCTGACACTTCAGTTTGTAACAGTAGAGGTGTGACATTAAGGGGCGATTGTGCAGACCTATGTCTTCTATATTGTGCATATTTGGCATGTCTGTGAAGCTTGTATGAATTTTGCACTGCTAAGTCATGTGTTGAATGTCATGTCTCTTTCTGTACCAACGTGCCCAATTTTTGTAAAGGAAGCAACTAAAATTCAACTATCTTTTGTTTTCTAATTTAATTAAATGAAAACCAATAACATTCTTTTAACTCAGTATCACATTTGACAATAATTTGTCTAAGGGGGAAAAATAAAATATTAGTTTTTAACTTAATACAGATCATTCATGTGAATTGGTCCTGCAACATTGGATTTGTGCCATTATTATGTATTTCACTTTCTCACATGTTCACACTTTTGTTAGTATCATATTTGGTCTTTAATCAAATAAAATAACATGACAGTTATACTTGTTCAAATTAAAAAATAAACAAGGTAAATGTATAAATATGAACGAAACTTCAGAAAAATAGGCTATTCTACAAACTAATAAAGGAAAAGTGCAAATCCTAAATCATTATCTTACTAGCGTAAAAAATGTATAAAATCTTAAATTGAACAGTAGCAACAAAAGAAATTCAAGAGCAAGAAATTTCCGAGGTAATTAGATATTGTAAGTCTAAAAAACAGAAAAATCGTTGTTTCCGGAAAAGAATCCTGAAATCATGAAAAGATAGAAAAAGTTACAATTGATTTTGTACGCTTTAAAATTTCTATGTGAAACGTGGTGACACTTATTTTGGGAAAAAGTTTGAAACACTTTTTATTCACAATGCAAATTTTTGCTGTTCAAAATTTTTATAATGTCAACTTTTATATTCTGCGAGGTCCATAGATTCCATAGCAGTACCTGCTATATGTTGTGTTTTTGACGTGATAGATTTACCAATTAAATGTGGTTGGTCTTGAGCTCATGGGTTTAAATCTTACAAATAGCCTCCTCTATACCTGTGAACTTTCCTTGAAACCAACATTCATCATTAATTGGACATTGTACACTAGGCTTTCCAACAAAGATGATAAAAAACGAAGTTGAAACGGAAAACAGTAAGGGGATGATAGAAACATCAGGTAGTGATGACAAAAAAATTAACAAAGTCTACTCAAGTAGTGTAACAGCTGACAACTAGTAAAAAAAGAAAAAAATCTACTGAAATCATCACCAAAATAAAAAAATCGAAGAAGGGGCAAGATCTCACTGGAATCAGCCTAATATTGTTGCTGGAATCACCCATTGGAAGCCTGCCAATTGTTTTCAACTTTGCTGCTGTTGGGTGGGAGGAGTTGCTGGTTGGGAGGAGGGCTGACGTGGTAGAAGAAGAGGAGGAAAGGTAAGAAGAAGTATGTGGCATGGGTGTTGTGACATCACAGTTTTTGGTGTTGGGTGTTTTAAACCTTTGATACCATTTTGAGCAATAAAAGAAAGAAAGAGATTTGATTGATTATAAGATAAGACCTCTTTATATAGAGGTTATAAGTTGCATACAAATAAGTTTAGCCAATACGAGACTAAACTCACACGCTTAACTCCCCATACTACATGTACTCTAACACAAAATATATCTGCAAAATCAATTTATAAAGTTTTTGTTCATAAATATTATTAATATTATTAAAAAATGAAGATACACAACTTATTTTGTATTTCATTTTTTATATTTAGAAAATAATGGACTTGTAATGGATCTAACGACCATTGTTAGTTTTTGAAAAAAATTCTTTACATCCTAGATGGTATAAGTCTATAATAAAGTGGCTTGTAACATAAATGCTTTCTCAATGGAGAGGAATGGGAGACCTTTAATGGGTATTTGTGCTAAGAAAACTAAAGGAAGTAAAAAATGTCATCTAAGGGAAACCAAGGTAAAATGAAACAATTAGAATTTATTTGTCTTTATGAATCTAGCAAAGCATTTGTGCATATGTGAAAGCTTATAAAAAAATATTTTTTTTCAAGTTTCATCCTTTTGAGTAAGAAAGAAAAGGAAAATTTTCAAACGCTTATGATGGAAACGAAAGGAATTTTTTTCTAGTGGAAAACTTGTATAAACAACTTATTTTTAAGCACACTTTTTGGTAAAACAGAAAGCTCTTTCATTTATATTGGTTCCCATTTTTTTACATGTGCACAATCCCTCTCCTCCTCCCTGTGTGGTTAAACCATGAGCTATAATTGTAGATCGTGAGCCAAGTATAAAGGATCTTATGTTTGGGCCCTACGTTAAACATATTTTTCCTTGTTTAAAAAAACATTGCAAAAGAAAAACTAGCTTATGATATGTTAATGTGATGGAGTTAAAGAGAAAGATTCATTTTCTTAAAGGAGAGTATGATGGTTTTTATATGGGAGATATACTCCCTGCAAGGTCTATATACCCAAATATGATATAATATCACTAACACTCCGGTTTAAATTGGAGCATACAAGTCATGCATGCCTAGTTTATTTCATAAGTTTTGAAAACATTGACATTCAATTCTTTAGTAAAAATATAACAAGTAGTTAAGATGATTTGGTATAAAGGGTGCTGATAGTTCTTGCAAGAACTAATTTACAAATATAATGATAATCCGCCGCTGTATATTTAGTATGCTAATGAAAGGTTAGATTGTTGGCAATGAAGATAGCAACTCAATTATTACAATACATATTAATAGGTAGATCAACCTTTATCCTTAACTCAGTTAAGAGAGTTAAGCTACAACATCTCACTAGCCGTGTGTGTCATAGATTGGTATTCTTCTTTTGCACTAGACTTGGACACAACATTTTGCTTCTTATTCCTTGACATAACAATGTTTCTACTAACATAAGTCTAATAGCTTGATGTAAATTTTTTTTGTTACTTTTGTCCCTTACATTTATTGAAACAAATTATGCCTCAATTTGCAAGTGTCCATGTTAAGAGTAAATTAACCCCTTGCTTGGATTGCTTTTGACGTATGAAAGGACTCTCAGTGCACCTAACTAATGCACCATTTTGAGTTCATCCATAAATTGACTCAAAAGGTCAAATACATAGAAATATTAGGACAAGTTATAATAAGGTTGATTAGCTTCCCAATTAACCTATGGTATCTTTCAACGTCTTGAAAGAGCTCGAAGGTGTGTCCCAAAGTGGAGGATTATTGCACCTTAGAGTCCAATTTTCTCTAGTAAGTTGGGGACATATTTCCTTTGTGAAAGAACCATATGATCACTTGAATATGCAAACTTAATGCCTAAGAAATATCTTAGTTTCACTGTATCTTTGATAATAAATTGCTGCACTAAGTATTCATTTGTCTCTTGGATTCTAGCCAAATTACTACGTATTAGCAAAATGGTATCATATATATATTGTGAGTATAACTTATTCTATGGAGCTCTTTTTTATAAATCTAAGTGATCCACTACACATCGTTTGAAAGCTTGCTGCACCATAACTGAATTGAACTTATCAAATCATGTTTGTGGACTTAAACATAAGTCCAAAGCCATTTTAAGTAAATATATAGTGTTCTCCTCTTGATGTATCTTAGACTATGTTCCATGAAAACTTGCTCTCATCAAAATTGTCGTATAAAAAGGCATTGTAGACATTTAATTGACTATCAGATGCACTTCACTCTAAATCTTTTATGCTGGAATCATTACTGCATATTTGTTTACATTATTCTATGAAACGATTTCAGCTTGCAGGTTTCCAGATGGAAGTAGTTAAAACAACATCTGCTGGTCATGCAAAGAATCTTGCTTCTACCGTTGACTTCAGCACTTGCCCTGATGGTATGTCTCTATCTACATTTCTTAGCGTTAATTGTTTATCATTTCTAGTTGAATTTATAACAATTTATTTGCTTTATGCACAAGAAAAGTTTTTTCATTTATTTTTGCAATTTTTGCACAGGAATTATATGTGTTGGAGGTGATGGTATTGTCAATGAGGTTTGTTTTTGCATTACAATCAACCCTTATGTTCCAAAATATCATACACCTACTGAGTTTTTTTGGACAACTTAAGTAGATTGGATCCTTTGTTTCTTTAAATATTTCTATATCAATCTTCTTAATGCACTTTAATTCTGTTTTCCAGGTATGTTAGATATATAGGTGAAAACTAAGATGGGGATAACTTGATTTTCTATTTCAATTAGTGCATACTGACATTTCCTTGTAAGGCTTAATATGGCCCTAGTATGAGCCATAACTAACAATGGCTTTTGGATATCATAAATATTACTAAGGTACCATGCCATTTTTGAATAAATTAAGTTTACCGTCAAATAAAATAGGAGATAAAATACATTTAAAGGAAAATTGGTTAGAGGACACTTGATTGGGTGTACTTTGTAGTAAGAACATTGACTTTTCAACCTTATGTTCCAGACCACTTCATTAGTTACCATCAACAAGAGCAATGATAATCACTTGACAAGTAAGCAGTTGACCAACTTCAAGTTTGAGCCAAAACAAATTCTTGGAATCCTAAATGGCCGTTTTTCATCAAATTTGCTGGGGAAAACACAAAAAATCCAATTTTCAACTTATTTCCCCTTTTTCCAAAAGCTAAATGGTGAATCGTGTAAAGTATTAAAAGAAGGTTCAAACTTCAAACACCTGATTCTTTGTTTTTCAGAACATTGGCATTAAATTCATTATTGTGGTCTTGCATCAGATAAAATCGAGAGATTTGCTTCACTCATTTTTCCTGCTTTTCTCAAGTTGTTTCAGTGAAGCCATGATTTCATCCTTACATTCATTATTTGCATCCAACATAAATGAGTTACCACTTCCGCTGCAACAGTACACATGAACAAGCGTTATATGATCAGAAAAAGTAAACTTTCATAGCTTATTATGCATGCGTATGGCATGATATGCTGCTTGTTTATCGATGTGCTTTTCTTAATCTCAAAAATATTTTTTTACACCCAGGCCTCTGCTTTGCAATCATTGCAAGAACCTCCTAAAATCTGATTTCTAGCAGTGTGTGAGGGTATTTTTAATATTTTTTATTGATGTTACAAATTATAATGCAGGTTCTTAATGGTCTACTAGGCAGAAACAACCAGAAAGAAGCGATCTCTATTCCAATTGGTGTAATCCCAGCTGGTTCTGACAATTCACTTGTTTGGACTATTCTTGGAGTAAGAGATCCTGTCTCTGCTGCAATAACTATTGTTAAGGTAAATGCATTTACTTTCTTTGGCACATGACATATGCTTGACTATTTCTATAGATTATGTATTAGGCTATCGTTCGTGGAACAGAAATTTAAAAAATTATACATCATACAACAGAATTTCCATAATCTCCATAATTAAAAAACTTATAGATTATAAGATCTTAGAGGAAATTATAAATTTTATTCCTATAATGTAGTTAATAACTTTTTAACAAAATCTCAAATGAATTAATTTAAAATATAGAAAATAAAGTTTGTAATAATACAAGAGATAGGTAAAAGAGAGATGTTATTAAAAAATTTAAAAATCAAGATTTTTTAATACTTTTATCGTTTTTTAAACATAATTTTTATGTAATATCTTTTCATTTTTCTTTTCTCTTTCTTTTTTACATTTCTTTCTTTCTTTCTCTTTCTTTTTCGCATATTTCTTCTTTTTCTTTTCTTTCACCTTTTCTTTTTATTTCTTTTCTTCTTTTTTCTTTATTTTCCTTTTTTTTTTCTATTCCTCTCACTTGTTTCACACTCTCTCCTTCATACTTGCCCCTCCTCTTCCCCACTTGAAAATCATAATGGGTTATGAGAGTATCATAGGTACTAAAGCAGCTTTTAATAGAGTTTTTATGATTGATGGATGCTTCAGTGATTGATGGAGAAGCCTTTGGTAGATGTTTTGATGGAGAATACATCATTGGATCGATCGATTCTTTTGATGAGTTGATTGATTTGTCCTTCAATAAATCAAAAACTACGTTATGATTTGTAGCTTGCAAAACCTATTGAGTTTAAAAACTAGTAAGGTAGAGAAACTAGGGTATGAAAATTGGAAACACTCAAGCTCACTTCATGTCACATCGGAGGAATAACTCTTGAAGGAAGAAAGAGAGAATTTTATTTACTCAAAAATGAAAAATTACAACTTGTAAGATTTCCTATATACTTTAAAAAACCTATCGAAGGTTTACATGAGATATTTATATGCATAGTCAACATGACAATGGTCTTATGCATTTTATTATTTTAAAAATAAAATATAACCATGTAATACATAAAAATCGGTTGTTTGTAGTTTGTATGATCTCCACCACTAATTCTATTTTTTATGTGTGTGGGGGGAAAAAGGCTCCTATGGTTGATTGGTCCACCCATGAATCGGGAGTCCACTGAAACTTGTGCTAGTCAACTTCACATGCGTGCGGAAAATATGTCTTTTTGCCTGTGGTTGAATTAGTTGTTCCCATGAACCATTGCCACATCATGCCCGATGTAGTCTCTCACCAATCACACAATCCATATGATGCCCTTTGAGAAGTTTTTGCGATTGCCATCGTGTTGGTCAATGCATCCCTTGGTTGCACTGTTAAGCTCGTTGTCAAAGCGTGCGGTCCTATTAGTCATGCTCCATAACCTATTTGTAGATAGTAGACTGATTGATAACACCAATCGGTACTATCGTACAAACTTCTGGAAGTTTTGATTGCATCGTTACTAGGTAGTACGATTGTTAAGGCTGGTTAGTCTAACCAAACGGTTGCACTGCCTATCCTTAGTTTACATCGGTATTTTTGTAAAAACTTAGTATGATTGGTTGTGGCATTGAATGGTCACATCGAACTCCACTCTGAAGTGTTGTTGATCTGCCAAACCTTAATATACTAGATGGTGGCATTGCCGGATTGCATTGGATTTGTACTCTGATCACACCGTGGTGCATCGATCAATTGCACTAGATTGGATGTCGATCACGTTGTTGCACCCAGCACGCTACTTTGGCCGGTATAAACCCTTAGTATATCGATCGGTTTGACCGCTTGGTTGCATCGAACTTAAACCCCAGTATACTGTGGTCTCCATATGCATAGTATAGACCTTCGGTATACCATTTGGTTTAACCATCTATTTGATTGGACTTGAAATCTAGTATATTGGACCTACGCCCAAAATATCAAAAATACCCACGACTAGCTTTTGGCTTCTTTCTCTTTGGTTGTGGCCTTCATGCATTGATTCGACCATAGCTCATCCGTCCCCTTCCTCTAAGGAAAAGACAGAGCTCCTGCAAAGTCAAGAAAAAGTTAAATTTGGGAATGTGCGTGCCTCGCGCTTCTGTGTATACCATCTAGCTTGATGAGGATGTTCATCCTTGCACCCCACTTGATATGAAATGGTCGTCCCCCTCCGTGCGGTGGTCTCCTTCTGCTCTAGAAAAGAGTGTCATTTGCTAGCAAGTGCTCTTTAGGCATTAAAAGATCTTCCACACATGGAAGCTCCACCTTGAGCTCTTCATTCAACAGGGAAGGCTCAAATAACTTCAAGTCTCCAATGTTCACCACTAGATATATGGACATATAGGCTAACAACTCTAATTGACATGAATTGTCATTGATCATCTGTAAAATTTTAAAGGGGCCATACCTAATGGCTACACACCTTTTTACCTTTGCTTGCTCAAATGTAGCCGTACCAAATTACCTTTAGAAAATGTTGTTGGTTGGTGATGCTTGTCATGCCTTGCCTTATAAACTGCAGATACAACAAACTAATTTGAGAGTGCATGGTCTGAATATGCTCCACAAACTTGTGTGTTCAAATCACCTAAGAATCTCCTTGCATTGATCTGTCTCCTTCTAGTGTAAACTGCAGATACAACGGACTAGCAGGTAGTTATCCCAACATCCCCTTAAAAGGTTTCTTGCTGGTGGACTCATGCAAAACACAATTAAAGGAAAACTGGATATATGGCAAACTCTCATCCCATGTCTTTGGATGCCTTGCATTGTAACCACATAGGAGATGAACTACTGTCCTGTTGGCAACCTCCATTTGCCTATCCATTTGCGGATGTTTTGGAGTACTCTTCAAGGTGGTATGCATGAAACCTCAAAGAGTCTTCCAAAAAGAGCCCAAAAATATGTTATTTTTGTCTGAAACAATAAAAGATGGTAGACCGAAATGTACTTACACATGTCAGAAATATAACTATGCTACTTCGACACCTGTAATAGCCTGGCTACATGGAACTAATGGCACCATCTTTGAGAACCGATCCACAATCACAAACAAGTAATCGTTACCTCGTTGTGTTCTTTGTAAACTTCCTACAAAATCCATGGAGATGCTCTCCTATGGATGACAAGGCACTGGAAGAGGATGATACAAGCCTAAATTCCAGTTCCTTGGCTTCATTCGGCTTCATTAGACACAACTCCATACTAACTTAGCAACATTTGAATGTAACTGTGACCAATACACGTACCTTGTTAAGTTGTGAATTGTCTTGTTCACTCCAAAATGCCCCATAACTTTGGAGGAATGAGCCTCTCACATCCAATGCAACTAATCCCCATCATGTGGCATACATAGCTTCTGCCCTTTCCATAGCAATCCCTCGGAAAGGTGATATCCCATGGTAGTATGCATCTCCATGGTGCTTCAATACCGTTGGAAATCCGGATCTGCATGGTAGTAGCCTTCAAACTCGTCTCCGTGTTTAAATATTTGTTCATCACTTCTGAATAGGTTGACACGTGTACACCTACCCATCTTGCTCTTTCATATAGCATATATTGTATGTATTGCCTTAACTTAGTACCACAATAATTATTACAGTTTTGTATTTCTCTCTTATTTTTAGTTATAGATAAGTGCTTAATCCCTACTTATACACTTCCACACTTCAATGAGAATACCATCTAACCCAATTGTTTTTCCATATTTCATTTTCTTGTTGGTTTCTTCTACCTCCTAAACTACTAATTTTTCTAAAATAATAATACTTTATATCCGTTGTACTGTTACACAAAATTTGCATGTAAGAGTTTCTTATGATAGATTTATCAAAAAGTTTTGTAAAATACTTACACCATTTATCTTTTATTTAATTTTTTTTACTAAAACTCTACTATCCTTGTTTTTAATACACTTGACTTAAATCTCTAGATTTTCTCTCTTGCCTTAGCCAATTTATATATTTTATTTTCTCCTTGTTTTGTGTTTAAATTATCATATAAGTCCTTCTAGGCCGTTTTAAATTTCACTAATAATTTTCTTTGCATTCCTTTTTAGTAACTTGTATTTATCTAAATTTTCATCATTACTACATTTATGATAGGTTTTATATCATTCTTTCATATGAAAATCATGAATTAAAATTTTGATAAGAACTGCTTACTATGCAGAAAATACCATCGTAGTAACCACAACATATCTACCATTATCCAAGATATGAAATATGAATGTCTGCCTATTTTTACTTATTGTTTTCATAATTCAAACCTAAAATCAAACATTTTGTTTCTTATATCTATTTTTTGTAAACTCACAAAATACCTGAATGATTAGGATGATGAAAACCTAAACATTGTTTTCCATGTCATGTCACCCTGTCACTTCAGAAATTTCATGGTGTGAGCTCACTATTTGAACCATCCTTTTAGCATCAAAGCTGATTTGAATACTCCTTGCCAATGCACAATCAAAAAGTGTTCATCTTTTCCAATCTTGCACGTCGAAATCTCCTCAGCATCATCAACTGTGTTTAGATTAGATTTATGATGCCCAAGGTTATAGATTATCTGTGGATTATGCATGAACATAATTTAGCTCAATGATAATCTACATTTTCATCACTGAAGCTTATTATTTATTCTTTCTCATGATGTTTTCTATTGGGAATAGGGTGGCTTGACAGCTACAGATGTCTTTGCTATTGAGTGGATTCAGAAAGGAACCATCCACTTTGGCTTGACGGCTACATACTTTGGTTTTGTCAGTGATGGTAATTTGCTTTTCTAACATATTGTTTGTAATTTTCTTGATTCTTTAAAAAATATTTGTTCTTGACTTGTTTGCTCAGTAGTTTTAATTTGGGTTTCATGATTCTTATAAATTCAGATAAGTCTACTGTACTAAATGTAAAGTCATCTCCATTATTTGTAAAGGTTGTTTTCCCGTTATGCTGTTTCCTTGATGTAACAATTTGATATTCTGTACATAGGTTCATTGTCCTTGAATTTTCATGTACTAGATATATTTCTACAAAATTCATGTCCTAAAATCTTGTCTGATTTTAGATCTTTAATGGATACTGTCTATATAATGATGTCTTATTATTGTAATAATAGCTTTCTTGTTATCAATTTATCAAAAACGTAGGCTGTTTTGAAATTTTTACTCTATCACTGGTGGATGAGCCTTGGTAATCACTTGTGAAATCATATGATCATTATTAGAGGTGTTATATATGTATACGGGCTATTAGATATTCATTTATGAGATTCCCTTAATTAACCTATGTATGTATGGATGGATGGGTGGATGCATGTATGTGTCTGTGTATAATCCGTATAGATGTATTTATGTATGTGTGTAATATGTATATATATGTATATGTACTCATGGGTGATATCTTTGATACCAAGGGAAGAATGTATAAGATGTTGGATTTGCTCATGGGAGGCAATGAACTTCTTAAAGCATTTTGATTACAACAAATAATTCTTCCTATACAATTTCTTAGAGGTCCCACCGAGGTTCTTCACAGGATTTGATCGGTCAACACTAGGGATCTACAAAAATACAGTCTAATTTGCTCAGATAGACCATAGATCTGAAGGTAAAAACAATCCCCACACTGCACAAACCAACCAGACACAAAACAGTGAACTGAGGGCACAGAAACACATGAATATTATGTGTCTATGGACAAACAGGGGAGTGATCTGTCGTGGCTTAGATCACAGGGGAGATATCACTTAAATTCTTAATGACTAGAGGGCCCACAATTAATTCTTCCTGTCCACGACATATGACATGACCAATCCACCATCTACCTTACTGCGTGATAATTTATTTGTCATAAATTGAGATTCCTCAAATTGCTTGATTTCTCTTAGTATATCCATCTTTACAGAGTTTAAATATTTGTAACTGTTTTCCAATTTTTGTTTTATATTTAACCTGTATAATAATTAATTTGTACTTCCGTCGTTGTATATTTTGTCAAGATAAATTTGTTAGTTGGTTTTGTGCAGTACATTTTCAACATTTTCCGTTCCTTGTGTATGTTATAGACTGCATTTTAACCTTGGTTTTTTTTTCCCCTTTTTTGTAGTTCTTGAACTTTCTGAGAAATATCAGAAGCGTTTTGGTCCTCTTCGGTATTTTGTGGCTGGTTTCCTCAAATTTCTATGCTTGCCCAAATATACCTTTGAATTGGAATATCTTCCTGTTTCAAATGAAGTATCAGATCCTGAAGTAAAGAATTTGGGAGAAGATAAACTTGACATGGCAGACTTATATACTGATATCATGCAGAGGTCTAGGAGAGAGGGCATTCCTAGGGCTAACAGCTTATCAAGTATTGACTCAATAATGACACCAAGCAGAATGTCTGTGGGAGACGTAGACACTGGAAGTACATTTGCAAGTAGTGAGCCATCTGAATATGTCCGTTGTCTAGATTCAAAATCTAAGAGACAATCAGTTGGAAGAAACAATGTACCAGATGAACCAGAGGAAGTTATTCACCCTCAGCCACACCATTCTGCAACCAGGACCAGATCAAAATCACGGGCAGATAAAGGGTGGAGTGTATTGACAACGGCAAATGATCCTAGATCTTCTTGGGCACCCACCACATCGAATGATAGGGAGGATATCTCCTCAACTGTATCAGATCCAGGTTGTTGGACTTCTGGACCAAAATGGGATGATGAACCGCAATATGAGCCTACCTGGGATGGTGAGAATCCTATTCATTTGCCAGGTCCACCAGATGATCTTGAGTTAGGAATAAAGAAGGATATTGTTCCCAAGATTGAAGAGAAGTGGGTTGTCAAAAAGGGGCATTTTCTTGGCGTGTTGATCTGCAATCACTCTTGCAAGACTGTCCAGAGTTCACAAGTTGTTGCACCAATGGCTGAGCATGATGACAACAGTTTGGACTTGCTATTGGTTCATGGGGGTGGTAGGCTGAGACTAGCCAGATTTTTTATGCGTCTTCAATGTGGTCGACATCTTGCACTGCCTTATGTGGAATATGTGAAGGTATAACTCTTTCTCAATAATAAAATTTTAAGAATTTTTTCAACTGTGGTTTGGAGCAATGTAGCTCATCTCATTTTATTATAGCAGGGCTTGTTACTAGAAGTTGTTTAACTTTGAACAAGAAGCTCACTGTACTTGTATTTGTAAAAGTGGAAGTAAATTTTTTTGAAAAACCTAAACTTGTGGGAAACTGAAAAAATAGAAAAAATCTGAAACACAAAAAAATAAACATAGAAATCGAGGTGAAGCTATGTGGATAATCTCCCTAAGGTATTGGCATCTTCTTTGCTACTTGAATAATCTTAGCCTTTGCCTTGTTACTAATGAAAATCATAATGCAGTTCCAGAGTTGAAACTAAGCAATATATCACATGGAATACGAAGCTGTCACTTGACGAGAATGGTATTGTTGAGTGATCCATGATAAATGCACTATTAGCTAGCCCGTTAGCTTTTGGCATTGAATTTTAATGGCCATGTCCTCAACCTATTTTAAGGACGGGTTCCTACTTAGATTCCAATCCTTGTTGATTTTTCCTCATATTGGACTATTTGTCAGCCATAAGCTAAGATATGCATTATTATGATTCTTACTACATGTGTCAAATATTGGTTGTGTTCCTCAAGTTATACATGTGTCAGTTTCCATTTTATGGTGGTTCTGGGGAGTATATTTATCAATGAATAAGTAGTGCCTAATATCAAAATTATTGCCATCAAATTTCTTAATAATGAAGATAAATTTGCAATCTAGCTTAACATGTGCTTCTGTTACAGAGGCAGGTTGTCTAATATTTGCATGTTTGAACTTTCAGAGCTTAGCATTGCCATCATGACGAATGTTGCTTTTCTATCCTAATTAGGGCTGTACTGTGCTTATTCAATTTTTGTTTGGCTCTCTTCTGCCTAAATATTGTGCATTTGTTATTTGGGTAGCCCGCCTTTTCTGTGTATCCTTTTTTTTTTCCTGTGTATCCTTTTTGCCTGGTCTTGGTTTTATATTTGACACTTTCTATTTGTAGTCATTCCTAAACGAGGCATTATTGATCTGCTTAAACAACTAACCACTCGCAGGTCAAGTCAGTGAAGGTCAAACCTGGGAAAGTCTGTCACCATGGTTGCGGCATCGATGGGGAACTTATTCCTTTCGATGGCCAAGTTATTTGTTCTCTTCTTCCCGAACAATGCAGACTAATTGGCCGCCCTGCAGGAGACCGCTGAAGGTTGATTGTTTTTATTGCTGTTCTTTTTTCACATTCTAACTGCTCCTTTTTGCCTTGACAGTGAAACACGTAGGGCATGCAAGTAAACTTTCCTGAATCCTACCTTGGTTTTAATCTTTGTATATTATATACAATGCCCTGCATTTTACCTGCAATTTTTTTCCTCCTTATCCGATGTATTCCTCTCTTTTCTGCTTTTGGTGCTATTGCTTGCATATTCGCTAGCAGTTGCTGCCCCTTGCTTTTTCTGAGAATGGACTGCTCCCCTCCTCTTGTAAAGAACCTTCAGAAGTGGATGATGCATATGCTTACATGTGTACCTGTATTATATGTTTGTCATGTATGAAGGACGGGCTCTCATGTGTCATCAAAATATTATTCACTTGTTTCTCTTTTCAATATAGGAATCACTAATCCACTAATCTCAAGCTTCTCAAGTACTCACATTTCCTTTTCAACAGCACTTTACAGTAATCAAGTGCCTTGATTTTCTTACTGTATATGTTTGGCAGCAAAGAAATGCTTACATGTGTAATATTTTTTGTTGGGTCATGCAACATGAAATTTTTCTCATTGATAAAGATTTTTTTTTTTTTCTCAGCTGAATTTTTGAGGGGTGTTATAGCTGATTTTTCACACAATTGTTTTGTCTGATATTTTCTTTATTTTATCACAAGGAAATGAATTTTTTGTTTCAAATTTGTAACATGAAAACTTCAGTTTTATTTTTCATGAGAAATGTCCAAGTGCTCTTAGTGAAGTCATCCACAACAGTTAAGAAATAGTAAAAATCAGGATAGGTTGCAATGGGAAACTTTCCCCAAATGTCATGAATCACATTAAATGCTTCCGTAGCCCTACAATCATCATGAGTAAAAGATAAATGTTTGAATTTAGCAAGAGGACAAATGTCATAATCTTTACAACAATAACTTGCTCACAAAAGATAGCAAGTCTATGATGCCAACTGTCCTTCAATCTGCTTTGCTATGCCAACTGTACTTCTGCACTTAAGGTCTTGAACAAAGTACAATTTTGAAAAGAATAAGAAGTAACAATCAGCATCTTCAGTGTACTTGGTGACAGACAATAAATTAAGTTTTTGTTCTCTTTTTTACTTTCAGTTTTATGATATCATATATATTCTTTAATCTATTTCTTTTATTATTAAAATTATCCTTTTCTTTCTATGTATCTCAAAATTGTTCACTTAAAAATCACTTTGTTTACTCTTCTCCTTTCTAAATTTCAAGGTTGGAATATGAAGAACTAGCAATTCAATGTTATTAGTATTTTAGAAGCTCCAATTGAACTGATAGAAAGCATTACTGTCATTAGGTAATTTCACAGGACTATTATCATGAACTGATTGAACATGGTGCGTCAAACTTAAATCACCACACATGTAGTTAGTAACTCCTGTGTCTACAATCCATATTCTCTTTTTAGATGAACTAAAGAGGATAGACAAACTAATTGCAACATTAATCAACTTTTTAGACTGTAAGCATGATGGAATACCTGCCATGTTGACACTAGGCTCTCCACTATTGTTACTTGCATTCAGCAGACCAAACAACTGGTCGTATTGCTCTTGGGAAATGGTAGGAATGGTGGTATTTGTGTTTGCATGAGTAAAAAGAAGGTTGACATCAAAAGTAACACTTTGAATTTGCATGAGTTTTAGGTGGTATTTGTGTTTTCAGAATTAGTGTGAAATTATGTAAAATGATAGGAAATAAAAATCAAAATTTTCTTTATTTTTCACACTTTCTCATTAATTCCAAAAGCATAAATATTACGTTTCATTATTTTTGTCAAGTTACTGCTTTCCATGGTGAACCTTATGCAATTTATGCCTAGGTGGAAATTTAATTAGCCAACAACATTTTTCTACAGTGTGATTGACACTTTCATAGTGTGTACGGTAGAATTTCTTGTTACTCCTTGATTTATTTTGATTATTGCTATTATATTGAAAAGACTTGCTGTTAGAACTATTCTGAACTAGGTTTGGTAGTTTGATTACCCTTGTAGTTAGTTGCTAATGTCACATTTTCATTGCTGTTAAGATCTTGTATAATCCTACGCTGTCTTTCCTCTTGGAGGACTAAATTGTACGCCTTGCTAAGAGTAGGTAAAGGAGTGTTAAGTAAAATTTGACTCCTAACTGCAACATAAGTATCATTCAACCTTAAAAGAAATTGCATGACATTTTCTTCTTCTTTCCTCTTAGAAAGAGCAATAAATTAGAGCAGCACAAGTAGAAATGCATTCTGGGGTAGGTTGATAGACTAAAAGTTCGTCCCATCAAGTTTTAAGTTTAGTAAAGTAATTTGAAATGGATGAATGATTTTGATTTAGCTTAGCTAATACTCTATGAATCTCAAATATTTTGAGAGCATTACTCTCAGAAAATCTACTTTTTAAGTCAGCTCAAATATCCTTGGCAAGATCCATGTACTAACACTATCAACTATTTCCGTTTCAAGGGCATTCAAGAGCCACAACACAACCATATCATTCACCCTATCCCACTGTTTGAACCTTCCAAAATTGATTTTAACTGATGGCTGAACAACAGTGCCATCGACAAAGTTGAATTTATTTCTTGAGTTTAATGCTTTCTTTATCGCTCTACTCCACATAGGATAGGATAATTGTTTCCATTCAAACATTTTTTATCAAAACATTTTTAGAACTAATATGTAGTGGATTGAGATCAAGAACCTTGAGCTAATTTGAGTATGTACCTATTGCTTTTCACCATAAAGAGAAAAAGCAAAAAGAAATTCTAAGAAAGAAGTGCGATTCAATAGAAAACTATACGCAGAAGAAAGAAATAGTAGATTTATATGAAAAATGTAAAATATTAGTCGAACAAGAAATACTATAGAATATCGACTCAAAAATTGAATGAAGTTGTCAACAATGAATTGCATGCTTTGATATCATGATGAACAAATCACCATTGCATCTCGTGCGAAAGAATTACTACAATCATAATGAAGAAATCGTAGGTTATTAGTAAGTGATTGGAGAACAGTGAAAAAAAAGGTGTCCTAATCTTATTCATCAGGTAGGCTACTTGCAAATCATCGCTATATATTTATATGCGAGAGTAGATCTAGGTCAATGAAGGATTCAAATCTGTTTATAAAGAAAAATTAAATAAAGTAAATAAATGAATGGAAAATAAAAGAGAGTTTGTGCATGACAGAAATTTGGAAACAGAAAAGATTCTTTCGTGTTTTAAATTTTTTAATGTTAGGTGGTAGATAAAAATTGGGAATTTAACTTTTTTAATTTCTATCAAGTTTAGTATAAAAGAAAATAGACTTTCTTGATTTCCTACTTTTACCCTCGAGAAAAAGGAAAATCTTTTGTCCGTCGCACTCCTCTCACACCTTTGTCCATTAATAAGGTTGTAGCTTGTAATGGTAAGATATATAATTTAGATGTTACAATTTTTTTTATGAAAAAGTTAATTTATGTATTTTATTATCAAAATTGTTTATGCATCTTATAATTAAAAATCATTTTACGCACCTTATCCAATTGAAACACAAGATAGTTGAGGTATACTTTCTTATTTACAATTTTATTTGAAAAACAGATAAAACAGATTTATTAGAAGATTTACAAGATAAACTACAACACATGAGTATTGGAATAGGTAGATAACTTCTAGAAGAAGATCCTAAAATAAATACTATTGTAGAATTGAGTCAAGAGCAACACAAAAAGATAGCAGATAAAATGCGTGAAAATATTATTGTCTACGTAGAATGGAAGAAATCTTCAATTCATTGATTTATAAAAATTTAAATATATTAAATTTAAAACTGTTATAGTAATTATTATTGTACTACAATTACAATTTATATAAAAACTTTGTTATATTAAGAGATTTTTTTTAAAAATAATTTTTATTTATACTTTCTGTTAAATAATAACCTCTATTTTTTATTATTATCTACACTTTGTTAAATACCAATATTTTATATATTTTGATTTTTATTTACATCTTTCATTTTTATTTTTAATTTTTTTTTAAACTTTTCATTTTCTTTTCTGTATCATTAGAAAACAAACCCTAATTGGACATTGGTATGTTACCACTAGAAAACAAAAATGAAACAGAAAACGACAACATCTGGTGTATGTTTCTATTTACCTGCAAATCCACCGCCAACGAACTCTCAAGCGTCCGGTGCCGTGCCTTGTCTTCTACGCACGTAGCGGCGGGAAAAGGTCGGCGGGATCGATCGTCAATCGGCCGAGGGACGCCAATGGGGGACAGCGCGGCCGCCGGGCAGGGGAGCGGCGGCGCGGCGGACGAGGCCTGTGGGGACGACAGGAGATCGGTGGCGGCGGAGGCGACCCGGGTGGCCGAGATGGCCAGGGAGATGCAGGACTCAGCGGCGTCGCTGCTAGCGAGGATGTGGAACGAGGAGCAGGCGCTGCGGCAGCGCGCCCTGGCGCTCGATTCGGACCTCCGCAGGCTGCAGAAGTCCATCGGCCGCTCCTCCCTCGACCTCGAGCACGCGGATAAGGTCGGGTGGGGTGGAGTCGCATCTTTCGGCTCTCGTTTGAGGATTTTCGTAGTCGCTTCGGATTCGGTTGTTTTTTGAGATTTCCGTTTGGATTCGATTGTTTTTGGATCTTGCGGCGGGAAAAAGGGGATTGCTTCTTCGACGTTGATGACGTGAATTGGAGTATTTGCATGTTCATGTCTCCCTCTTTCTCTGCTTCCTTTGTTTTCTCCTTTTTATTTTTTTTTGAAACTGGATAGAATTTTTCTGATCAAATTTTATTGTTTTTAGCGAATTTATACTTCTTTCGCAGAATTCATCGGTTAATTGTCTTTTTTTAAACTTTATTTATTTATTTATCCTTAGTCGAAAGCAATGCATTTTGGAGCTGCTGCAATACAATGTCTTGTTCTCAAAACTTTGGTGTGAAGGTGGATGATGTTTAGAGCATTAACCTCTGGTTTCTTTTCTTATTTCGCAGCATATGCCTCCTTTAGTGTTTTATTCTTATCTAAATTTCCCCTGTAGCTTCCATCCTTTTCAAGGTCATGCTTTGTATAATTTTTCCTCTTTCCATAAAAAATAACATTACTTATTTTGATTTTATGTAGTTGGAGGAGGAATTATACCGAGCAGAATGTCTGATTAATGATGGTGATGTTGGTTCCTTTCTTCCAAGCAAGGCTGATGGTGCTTAACAGTAAACTAAACCTTCTCGTTTTTCTGTTCATTTGCTCAAAAATCTTGATTTTTTTAGTTATCCATGAAATGGTTTTTCAGGTGGTTTCCTGAAGGCATTTCTAGGGCCTATTAATGTCCGTGCCACTAGAAAAGATGTTCGCTTAAAAGTGAAAGAGGAGTATAATAGCTATAGAGTATGATCTTTGCTTCCATTTTTTTCTTGTTCTTATGGTTATTGTTCCAAATGAAGTCATGCTAGTTTTTGTATTTGGAAATCTTCGAATTACCTTACTTCCTGATTGATATTCCCATTTTTTATATTAAGTCTCAGATTGTTAATTATAAAAGAAAATCAATGTTTCTGAAAAGTGGGGCTCCATTTACATGTAACAGCATAAATCATTGAAACAAAATTTTTGATGTGCATACTTGTTCTAAATGCTTTTTATGAATGGAAACAAGGGTAAATATATTAAAACTTTTAAAATCAAGGGGCCTAAATAAGCCATAGCCAATTTCCAAACCAAGACCTAAAGGCTTCAATGAAGAAGCATGTTAGGCACAAAGATTCTAAACAGAGAAAACCAAGAAGAGAAAATTCAATCTTAGGGCCTGTTTGTGCACACATAATTAGATAGAAATGAATTGTCAAGAATTTATTTCTCAGTTAGAATTGAATTGGGTAGAATTGAATTCAGTACAAAGGTTTTGTGCTTCTCGCGGAATTGAAAAGAATTTAAAATTTTAGTATTTATGCATATGAAGGAAATAGGTAGAATTGAATTTATTTTTTATTTTTAAAATGGTAAAAAGTCAATGTATTTCAAAATTTAACTATTCATGGAATACACACTTTTTGGGAGATGTGTGGGTTGTAGGATGTCCTGTAGGAAGGGTGGCAGAGAGATTCTACTCAATTCACAAGGAAGAGGTCAAAATTGAATTTTGGACTCCTCTTTTATTTGAATTATAGTAGGAAGGATCTGCACAAACGTCCAAATTAGACAGAATTAAATTTCCTCCAATTCCATCGATACAAACTCACCCTAAGATAGCAAAACAAAGGATCATTCCATTGCCCAAAGAGTAACAAGAGAAGAAAATTAGATTACATAGAGAGTAATAATCATCATAAATCTTTGATAATTAATTACTTGGTTATTAATTTTGCATGGTTAGTGATATTCATTTATTTATAGAGAGAGAGAACGTTCAAGAAAGGGGAGGGTGGCATGCTTGGAAGAGACTAACGCTATAGACAAATCACAGTACAACTACGCATACCATAAATCTCACAGTGTTGAATTAACACAAATGACATGGTGTTTTCCTTTGCTGTTATAAATTTTCTTGTCTACTTGTGTCCAATTTTATTATTTTGTTGCTTTGTATTGTGATTTGTTATCTAATGGCTTTCCTTTTTGAAGTTGGTGGCCCTGTTGTGTATTTGATTTAGCTTGCCTATGGCTTGTGTAGACCACCTTGCTTTTATTAATTTTTAATATATCTTTATTGTCGCCCATCAAAAAAGGATACTATTTTATTTGCACTTTTCAATTCATCTAAATTCCCATTGACTCTGTTGAATTCTTGAATTCATTTTCCTTCCAATTCTATGTGAGTAAACCGATGTTAAGTGTGAAGGGGTTGTTAGAACTCCTAATCCATGTGCATTTGTTCTAGCTTTGTTGGAAAACTTGTCTGGTGATTATACCGAGACTGTGAACAGAGTCTTTGGCAAAACTTATACTAACAAAATGATATGGTGGATAGTTCACTTTTGTTGTCACAATGGGCCTGCAGGTGCAATTTGAGAGATGATGAAATTGTTTAGATGAGTTAGCTTCTTCAAAGTTTGGGGTAGGTAGTAACACAGGAGAGTCACGTCTTGTCCTGGTTGAAAAATGGTGGGGGGGAGGGGGTTGATTTGGTATAATTTCTGTACTGGTAGGGTTCCATGGTCTACGTAGGACTGAATTGTCAATACTCCAACAAAGTTCAGTTTGGATGGCAATGAATACAAGGGGAGTCTGAACTGTAGTGAAACTGCAGGGGAGGGGGTGGCATCTTGCAAATAGATGTTCTTTCAGGAAAGATGGTGAATCTGCATGGTGTCCTCATGTGTAAATTTAGATCAATGGTGGCTTTTGTTCTGAGAGGGCAAAAATCACAGCATTGGAGAAGTTCTAGATCATATGGCTTATTGATGTGTTGTTGAAGTAGATCAGTAAGGGTAACATGGTTGAACAAGTTGTGTGGGAAATGAGAAGATGACTTCTTACAGGGACACTTTCATTAATCCGTACTGTTTCTTTTGGTTGTATTTGTTTTGCTTTGTTCCAGTTCTTTCTTGGAATTTATTGATTTTTCTCTTTCTTGCTATCTTTCTGAGGGTCACTTTTGTTTTTATGCTTTTGTATTAGTTTGTTTTTAATATATTTTACTGCCACAACTGTTCCAAATACTTAGAAAGATGGATAAGATTGCACCTAACACGGATATCTGTAACATAAGCAGGTTCAAGTGTACGATTGCCTCACTGTTATTTATTCCAAAGCATAACCTATATATATTCCTCAATAATCTGTTTTCGTTTTTGCCAATTGTTTAATTTTTAAACATCCCATTTCTGGCTCTTTTCATTATTTTTAAAGGAAAACGGATATTTTATATTTATTTGTATATTTTGAAAAACTCTTTTGTAAAGCATGACAAGATTAGTGTTGGTAAACAAAATAGGAAAGAAGTTATCGTGAGCATTCAACAACCTCTGTAAAGTTCACTTTTTGCGACAGTTTTGCCATTTCTGGTGTCTCTCCTAAAGTAAGTAAAAAGGATAAACCTAGTGAAAGATGATGTTCCAACAAACTGAAGTGAACAAATACCAAAGAAAAAAGGTCAACAGTTGAAACAGGTGTCAATCTTGCAACTGTAATTGTTTTTCAATATACTGTAATTCTTTAATTTTAGATTGTTTATAATTTTCCTCCAAAAATAACAAAAGTAATATGTGTTTGATGGATACAATGGTTGTCATGTGGCTGATAAATGGCTTTTAAATTCCAACTTTTCATTCATATATGATAATATGTTAGCCATCCCAACATAGTGGAACTGAGGCATTAATTGTTATTGTATATGATAATAAGTTAAACTTCCAATGTGAAGTTCTATCATCCTGTAATCTTAGATCAGTACGATGCCTTTTCCAAACATGTTCAATTTCTAAATATTTTACTTCATTATTGTCAAATAAATCCTTATTTTTTAGTTCAAAATATTTGCAATTCTGTTATCATTATTCTTGTATTATTATACACTTAACGCAAAGTCTGTGCTTATTTATTACCTTTGTACAGGACAGGACATCTTTTCTCTTCCTATTTTTCCCAATTGTACTTCTTCTATTGCAAGGATGGATCTGGAGAGAATGTTTCCCTGCACTGGCTGTTCAGCTGTACCAGGTAGCTCAGTTAGATCTTTTCTCATTTCTTTCCTTACACCAGGCCTTTTTCTATAAATGATATTGATACTTCTTTAGTAACTGTTGTTTTTTTTTCGAAGGTGTGGTTGTTGTTTCTCTATACAAGTTTGGCTTTACGTGAAAATATATTGAGAGTGAATGGAAGTGACATCCGGTCATGGTAAATTTATTTCAAATTCAAACATGTTTTTAATAAAAAATCATTTTAAACTTATAAAATTTCAATCACGCAGTGGGTGGTTATTGCTCTGGTACTCTGGATTTCAGCCATAAAATGTCACTCTCTTGTGTGATGCCATTGTAGGCTTGCAAATGGATATTCAAAAACTGAAATTTGATTAGGTTTAAAATCCATTTAGTGTAATCTTATCTGAATTCAAAATCTGTCAGACATTAATCTGATTTTAAAATTCATTCCCAAAAAATATTCAAAACAAGTTCAGATATATATATATATATATCCACCGATTAAAATTTGATTTGAATTCATCTACTTATCTAATCAGATCTCTAGATATCTGATAGAATTTATATTTATTATTTCATTTATAAAATTATTATTCTAACATTTATTTATATTTATATTTTTTAACATAAAATAATCATATTTAAATTCGAATGTCTTGATTCAGATATTCAAATTAAGTTTTTAACAGATAAAATATAGTATATTAATGTGAATTATTCACATTCAAATTCATATTTTTTGATTTGGACATGCACATTAACTTTTCCCAGTTTTGGACATTATCTGTATTTAGATAAATCTTACAGATATGGATTCAGATTTTTAAATGGTTATCTGAATATGAATTGGACGGATTAGAAATATTTGAATATTAACTCCATCTGGTTGGAATCTGCTTCGTTTACATCTCTACGCTATTGTTTCCTTTTTTGTGCACCATTGTTTTTCCATTTAGGTGGATATATCATCACTATTGTGCAATGCTAATGGCACTTGTTAGCCTTACATGGGAAATAAAAGGGCAGGCAGGCTGTTCTTATCATGAGCAGGTATTTATTTCCCTCTGTTTGTTTACTCAAGAGGGAATACTGATTACAAATCCATTGTTGCTTTGCAGAGGGCAATAGAACTTTTTTTGTATTGGGCTATGATGCAAGGTGTTGCAATGCTCTTACAAAATAGATATCAAAGACAAAGACTTTATACTCGCATTGCATTAGGAAAGGTACACTGCATGTTTTTAACATTCCTTAAATCACTTTGATGCACTCACTGTATATAATAATGTCGTAAGCTCCAAATTTGTTTGTCTAGAGTGTTTAAGTGTTTGATGATAAACTAAACTTTATTTGGAATGCTTTGTTGGTAAAATGCTTTTGATCAAAGGCCAATGTTTTGTGCAGAATTTATCAGTATTTCTTTTAGCTGCAAAAAAAAAAACTTTGAAAGAAAGGCTTGGAATTTCTCCTTGAGAAGTGTTTTGTGCAAAAGAACTTTACTTCCCAAAGTAAGATGAAAGTGAAAACTGGGTGTAACATGGCGTAGGAGAGAGACAAGTAAAACTGAGGGTGTAAGATAAATGAAGAGTGGACCTGGATTAAAAAAAAAAAGAGAGAAGAGATTGGACTTTGGCAAGTTGAAAAACTCACACATATAACTTCCAAACTCACACAGTAAAATTGCTACATGTGGAGTTATGTCAGTGGGAACATGGTAAAAGGAATTACAATGCCATTGCCAACTTAAATGTGTTGACATACCTAGAAATTGATGTCTGTCAGCAACACTTTGCCAACAGACGTTAATTCTAGGTAAAAAGATTGAGATGGAAGTGGAAGAGATCAACATATAACTTCCTTTCACTATGCAATGTTAGCCTCAACATCAATATAATGAACCTTATTTATTTATTTCTAACTGGAACCAAATCTACTTGTAACAGAGTTAGATCAAATGTCAAGCTCCTCATTTTCTTTCTTAAATCTTTTGCACTTATAATCGTGTTTGAATTGGCATACATACAACTCCATAAAATCTATTATAATTGACCAAAAAATATCGGATTCTCACTGACACAAACGGAATATTGACAGAGTGCACGTTTTGAACAAGATCTGATTGTGGTTATCATTAGGTATCACTCGTCATCATTAATAAAAATGTTTTATAATGCACATTCTTGAACAATAATTGATGATGGTAAACTTATGTTGTGTTTGGCAAGGATTTTAGACCCTTGGATTTTGAAATTTCACAATATTGGAAAAATCCTACCCAAATGGTCATTGACTTGACAAATTATACATGAAATCAGCAAGATTTTGCAGTGTGTTTTCATGCATATTTTTACCAAATTTGGGAATCAACCAAAAGTTCAATTTGTGCCAATTTTTATGATTTTGGAGGTATAGGTGTCTTTTGTCAAAAACCTAGAATAAGAGGTATTTTTATTTTTATTCCATTCCAAATGAAATTTTGTATGGCAGACTAAAATCACATGATTTTCATTTCCTTGAAATTGGTGTAGAATCACAAATTTTTTAAAATCCCAGTGTCTGGTCCGTTAAGGACTGAGTTTTCTAAATCATATTTTGATATCTAGGTATTCTTAATATAATATTCTCAATCCTCTTCCTCAACCAAGCAAATCAACCGTTAAAGAAAATTGTCTCATGATTGATTCATCTCCCTGATATGAGAAAGATTACAAATAGACATGCTGGGAGGACTCCCGATGAGAAATTAAATTTTCCCTATTGACAGCAAACATCCATATTCCATGCAATAAACAACTATCACCTTAGACATGTGTAGATTAGCCTTCGCCCAAATATCATCACAGATAGCCCCAAAATGTAAGTTATCGGTTGGCTTGTAGTGCATGAGAGACAATCATGTCATCCAAATATTGCAGGATGGAATTCTGCAAATGCCTTGTCTTAGGTGTAAACTTCTAATCTACCATTTTCATCCTACTTAGAAATGTTGTGAAAAATGGCTGTTTAAAAGATTTTCATGTCATTCTTTTTTTTTTTTGAAAAATTGGAAAAATGGCCGTTTTCATTTAAACAGATTTTTTCCTGTTTAAATGTCAGTTTTTTATTTGTTTAGATTTCATCTTTTTAGGTGCATTCATTGATCTAATTTCACTATTTTAATACTTATTTTTTAATCTTTAGTTGTATATTTATTTATGTTCTTAAATTTAAGTATTTATTTGATAAATATTCCATTTTAATAACAAAATGTTTTTGAAATTTTGCACATGCAATTGGGTTTGAATTTATTTTATTAATTATTTTGATGATTGTGATGCTTGTATATTTTCTGATATATTTACATTTATCGATTTTTTGTTTATATATTTTTTCATAAAGCACCCATTTGAATCCTGTTTTCAAATTTTTTTTAATTTCCATTCCATTTGGTGTTCTGTTTTTCCATTTTTACAACATTGCTTCTTAGTACACAACCACACGTTCCCAAAAGTCTTTGCCACCAATAGAAATGTGAATGGTGATAATAGATCTTCTACCTCTGGCCACAGCCAGAGCCGAGGTAACCTGTTGGAGTGCCGTTGATTAAATTTGAGAACTTGGTGGCATCCCATGCATCTAATGAATGCTTTCAAAGGATTCCTCAAAAATAAATGTAAAGCCAGAGGAATATAAGCTCCAAGGTTGAATTTCTCAAATAAGAATATTTTCTAGGCTTCTGTTAGTTTATGTATTGACACGCACTTTTAACTTTCTTGGCCAAATTTCGTAATGTAGTCAATGCTCAAGTTATCAGATGTGTTCTACAGTTTGTTTATTACAACTTGTCTTATGTTATATGTTTTTGAGCAGTGGCTTGTTATATGTTGCTCAAGCAGTATGTTTCAGCTTGAGCTTTTATATAATTTCTTGTTATCGAAAATTTTATTTGACATTTTTAACGTGACCTTGAAAATGGAATAAATTTTTTTTAACTAAATTCTTTGTATGGCTAAAAGTTTCCCATGTTACCAATCAGGCTAGGAGAATGGATGTTGTTTGGGGAGAAACTGCTGGTGTAGAGGGCCAATTGTTGCTGTTATTTCCCATTCTCTTCACTTTGCAGGTAATTAATTCACAATATTTAATCTCCCGTATCCCCGTGTAACTAATGGTTTTTAAATCAATGATAGTTTTATTTATGGATAGCATACTGAGATTAGCAATACTGATTCCTTATAGGCTTTTGGTGAATGACTAATGATTTATTGGTCATTGCAAGTTGTGCGACCTGGGAAAATTGTCCACGTGGAAATTTCCCAGTCATGAACATAATGACAGGTCTTGACAGATGCCATGTGTCTCTGTGTTGTATTTTATATACTATGTTCACACGCTTCTGCACCAAAGATGTAATGTAATGTGCTTTGCTAAAAAAAGATTTGTAAACTGTAATGTCAAGCAGTTCACAGTGAGTTCTTATTAATAGTTACTTTGAGGTTATGCTTTTAAGAGGTCATCTTGAAGTAGCTTTTCTTTCTACAGTGTCTCAATTCTCATTTTGGTAACAGAATACTTTTTTAAGGTGCACCTTCACTCTAACGTGTGAATATTGGTCTTGCCTTGGCAGCATACCTTGCCTTATCTTGATTAAGTAGATCTTTTGTTGGCATCATTTAATTAAATATATGTTTTTATGGTTTTAAATGATTTTCCTTGATATAATTTTTTTTGGAGTACTACTAAAATATGCGTAATTATTGAAAAATATATTTGCGCATATTAATGAAATATACACATTACTAGTATTATTCCATCTCATATTTTGATGTTGTCTTAGGATTATTTATATATTTGAATGTTATTTAAGAAATAATAGAATTAAAACTATACACAATTATTATTAAATATGTATAAGTATGTATAACATATACTAATAATTTGAAAAATAATATTTGTTTGGGCACCTAGGCCCTGCCTAAGCATTGTCTAGGCGCCCAGGTGCCCAATATGCCTTGTCTCATCACCTGGGTGCCTTAAAAAAGTATGGGTAATAACAAACTTCAGTTTTCTTGCAGTGAAGCAATTATTGACCGGGATTTGGAATGATTTCATACAAGCTGCATGCATTAGGGGAAAGAAAGTTCTTTATTTAGACACATTGGGTGTGTTTGGGGAGAGCTCTAACTAGTTCTGGGAGTTAGATCTGAAACTAGAGTTAGTTTTGTGAATAGAATTGGAATTACATGGTAATTAAAGTGATAGAAGTTTATATATTAAAATTTATATAATAATAATGATGTTACGAGTGATTTTAGGAGATAACTAGAGTCGGTCCCAACCGAGGTCGTTGTGTCCATCCAAAACCATACTCCACATAGCCTTTAGTATCTGTGTCCGTGATCAATGTATTCCATGGACCAGATGCTATTCTGCAGAACATAATATGTAGTCAAAAAAAAAAAAAAAAAAACATGTAGTCCATGCCATTCACAGTGATTGCATGTGGTCACGAACAAAGGAGAAAGCATTTGATGTTGCTGAATAAAACAAATCGCACTAAACCCTAGAAGTCATGAAGAAATTTGCACCATTCATATAAAAGAAAATGGTTATTCATGTTATCATCAGCTCAGTTTCTTATCGTCACTATCTTGAAAAGGTCCCTCCTGGTCACATAATATGGACAAGCAGTCCAAGAATATCTATAAGGCACAACTTTCCTATTGAATATTGGATACATTAGAACATTCTTGTCAAATAGGTTGCAATCAAAAGCATAAATCAAAGTGTAGACTTTTATCGATAATAAAAAAATTAAATATCAATTATAAAATGCTCAACAAAGAGGTTTTATCTATTTTTGCCCTGGTCTGTTCTCATCATTTGGAAATTCACTTTTAAAACTTGACACTTGGCAAAACAACTCCCCTGTAACCAGGTAGACCTTACATGATTTTAGCACACCGTAGGAAAAAGCACCACTACTATTTCAAGAGAAAGAAGCACTCTACTAGTTCCTAGCTTCAAATGAAAGTGGGCAACAATTTTTTTGGGGATGGATGAAGGTGACACTTTACAAACATGATCCCGTGTTTTGAAAGTGTGATGTAGTTGGCGTATACAATTCAAAAGCATGGGTTCACCTCACAACGCATATGCTGTTTTCAGTGGGGTCTGTAGTTTGTGTTAAATCTGCATCATGTTTGAAAACATGTAATAGATATTCATTTAGAAATTTCAAAGAGTTTATTTCCGCAGGTACTCGATGACACTGACACTGAATTTCCAGTGGAGTTTTTGCTTTGGTACCACTTGCTATCAAAAAAGTAAAAAACTTTGGGATCATATCTGCTATAATATTAGCTTACCTTTACTTCAATTACTGGGAATTCTTTCGTGAGTTGATCTGCTGAACATATATTAAAATTTCATAAACTCTTTCCTTTAAACAAATTGCCTGTCTAAGAATTTCATAAATGGACCTTATCTATTACTACAGTGCAACATCAATCAATTACGCTAACTTCACACTCGCAGGGTTTTGAGGCATACATCGGCATGTTACTACTCCAAACTGCTCTCCGTGGCGTTGTCTCGAAGTGGCAGGCAAGTGAACCTACCCGTTCGTTCATTTGTTCGTTCGCACCGCCTTTGTTCGATCTCCCAATTTGTGAATGTCATTGTGGAAGTTTCACATTCATAGGTGCGTGTTTCCTTCAGGTGGTTGCTTGTGGGGTTCTGTTGGTTGTTATGGCGGTAGGGAACTTCATCAACACGGTGAATACACTTATTGCCAAATCCAAGTTCAAGGCGAAAATGAAAAGAAGCAAAAGCAAGTAGAGATTTGGACCACAGTGGCCCTCCCCCCCACCCCCCCTAAATATTTGGACCAGGATGGACATCAGTCACAAGCAAAGACATTGTTTGTTTGACATCTTCTTGCTGTTTCTTGTTGTCTCAATTGACGACACTTGGGTAAATGGTTTTAGTTTATTTTTCTGTAAAGCTTTCCATTTGAGTGGTCAGACGGAGAGGTCAATCTTTTCAAAAAGTTTTCTTCCCCACTAACTCTGGTCTAGCAGCTTTCTTCCAACTCATCCTTCTGCATCTACCCTGTTCACCTTTTGGTCAAACACATCCTGGTTATTATTGTTGGCTTCTGCAGCAACATCCATAAATAATTTTTGAGAATGCTTTTGGATGGTAAGCTCGGAGGCACACAAGCTTCCATTGCCATTGTGATCCCAACAAGATGGCACTTTTTTATTTTATTTTAATGGGTATTATTTGTTAAAATTTCTATCCAAAACATGGTTGTGTAGTACATGAGAGTGGTTATTCTCGTATTTGTTCCAAAGATTCACATCTTTCCTGTTATTCCAAAATTTCCACACATCTAAAACTTTATATATATATATATATATATATAAATATAGGAATTTATGAGAAATTGAAATGATATAAAATAAAATTTGTTGGTATATAAGATATTTGTGCATGTAATGAAATTTGACAAAATTGAAAATTTAGGTGTTTGTGTAGATTTAGAAATTCATAAAAAATGAGTAATTTTGTAAATTAAGATGACTAATCGTATAATTTTAATAAATTATATTATTATGTTAAAAATAAATACTTTAATCAAAAGAATTATTATTTATTTTCACAACCTAAGAGTTCAATATTTCCTCTATAAAATGTAATAACAACAAACATTTTCATAACAATTATAGTTCAACATTAATCAACATGAGTTAAAACAACATTAATACGTGACAAACATTAATAAATAATACAATGATAATATTTATTGTGTTCCCTTTTACAACGAATATATAATCTGCTCATGCCTTTTATTAACCATTTCTTTTCTTCGTTCTACACTTATGAACCAATATTAGAAGATAGTCCATTTCTATCTTGCAGTTGCGCAGTCTCAAGATTATCATCAACCTCAACATTATACTCGAGTGTATTTACAATTAATTTTTTTAAAATATTAAATTCATTCTTAATGTCATTATTATAATATAAATTTTAACATATAAACTTTTATCACATAAATTAGTATATAATTTAAATTTTGTTCACGAAAATAACTCCAACTTTAACTCTTTTCAACTCCTAGTTGAAAAAACTACCAATAAACGACTAAACGCACCCTTGGTTGCATCATCTTCTACTAAATTTTCAAGTAAATCTAATTTATTTATCTTGTGAATGAAATTACCAAGTAAAAAAACTGTTACAACAATTTTGACATTTGTTAAAGAGAAAAACTGCATTCAATCAAGAACAAGAAGTACGTTTTTTTATTACAATTATTATATTAAGATAATTCTATCACATTAATAGAATTTCAAACTTAAGGCCATTAAGTACAAGATTTCTCGATTACCAGAATATCACTTTAATAGTTAAAAATAAAGAGTCCGTCGTAAAACAGAAAGATAAAAAGTGGATCCACAACGATCCAATCAAGAGAGTAAATGCATGCATGGCCAAAAATAAATCTGCATCTTACCAACAACATGCATGCGCTCACCTCAACAGCTACAGCGAACAAGCCCACAGGATTATTAATCTTGGGTCGCTTTGCAGTGTGAAGGCGTTTCGGAAGGAGGCGGCCGATCGCTCGTCCTGTAAATTCGATGACATTGGGAGGGCATGAGTGGAAACGCCGCCCTGCTGCAGATGCATCGGTGAATGCTGCTGCTGCTGCTGCTGCTGCCGCAGAATCATTCTGTCCGACCGGCAAAGCTGCGTTTTTGGTTTTGGTTTTTCTTTTTTTACATGCAGTATCTAAGGGTGCGTGCACTCTGATTATAGCTTTTTTCGATTTTAAAATTAAAGTTAATTTTGTAAATAAATATTTTATTTGTTTATAACTATATATATATAGAAAATTATAAACAATTATCTTTTATTAGAATTTATTTTAAGGAGTTAGAAAAAAATAGAACCAAAGTTAAGAAGTACAATTATAATCTACAAGAGATTTATATTTAAGCGAAGATTCGAATCTAAGTTTTTTAAATTTAAAGAAATTTACATAACTAGCAGGTCACTGATTATTTTTCATCTTCTTCTGCAATTAAACATGTGTTTGGCTTTGATGCAGATGAGACGCATGTGTCTGTAGTGTAGTCATGTACTGCTGCTGCGTTGGATGACAAAGCTCTCTGACAAACAACCTTTTGTTAGTTGTGCTCCTGCATTTCACCAGCAACGCAGCTTATAAAAGTTGTGTTTTTTTTCTCCACTCTTTTTTTTTTGTGGGGGGAGTTATATTAAGGTATGATTGTAGTTTTTATCTTATTAAAATTAATTAATTAGTAAAAAAATACTTATAAGTGATATAATAATTTTAATTTTAATTATTATTTTCAACATATTATTACACTTGTAAGTCTCTCTTATTAGAGTACTCTATATAATGTTTCATGTGTAGTGTGTAGACTAACTTTGATATCATATACATTATACTTTACTAAAAATAATTATCTAGCGAGAAAGAACTTATAAGTGATATAAATGTCTCAATTTCACTCATCATTGTGTTTTTTTCCCTTTTTTTATATTAAGGTATGCTTGTGGATTTTATCTTATTAAAATTAATAGTGAAAAAGTACTTACAAATGATATAAGTATTTTAATTTTACTTGTATTTTTTATGTGAGACTATTATTTCCAACATACCCCTGTACTTGTGAGTCCTCCTTATTAGAGTACTCTATATAACATTTTACGTGTAGTGTACGTAGATTGACTCTAATATCATGTGAATTTTATTTTACTAAAAATAATTTACTAGTAAGAAAGAACTCACAAGTGATATAAAAGTCTCAATTTCACTTATCATTTTCGATGTAAGATTATTTTTCTCAATGACAATAGTAATATTAAATAAATATGTTTTTTTTTTTGAAATTAGGGTGGAACTCTATTAGTAATAAAAAAATGTTAATCTCAGACAAACTGAGAGATACACAAAGATTAACTAATTTTGGTCAATCAAATCGACCCAACTTCATTCAATGTATCAACTCCTTCCCAACCTGCAAGAGCATTGATCCAGAGACGAGCAGTATGAAATATTAAGGAGATTATCAAGGTAATAGTCTCACGTTTATTAAGATAGTGTTAAACTTTGTTCTTTTTTTTTACTTCCAGCTTTTAAAAGTATTCTCAGTTTCACAATGACATGTACATTTTTCAACATATTCCTATTATTAAAATTACTTTTTTCCCTCTTTCCATTTCAAAACTGTTCTCTTAAAAATTACTTTTTTCACATTTAAAAACTGAGTAAAGAAAAAAAACGCTCCTTTAGTCTTAGAAAAAATTAAGACAGATAAATAGGTAATAAAAACATTCAAGAAACTGGTCTAGGTCAACAAAAGAATGAAACAAGTTCAAAAAGGGGAGAAAACTAGCTAGTTATGCTCCACCATGTTAGCCCAGCTATGCATTTCGGAATTAGATGCGGAGGTGCCATCAAGAGTATGTTCTAGCCTTCTCTTTCTCGCTAGAAATCTTTTAGTCGAGTTATACAGCTAAACATCGGGTAACCCAATAAAAACAAGGTTACTCAATTAAAAGACCAAGTTACCTGGGTAATTAAAGACTTGGTTACTTGACTAAATGATCAGGTTACCCAGTTAAAAGATCAGGCTTATCCATCTCAATGACTAGATTATTTGACTAAAAAATTAGTAATGGGTAATCGATTATTTTAAATAAAAATAGTCATGTAATCGCAACGATTCTAATTCAAAACGGAAAAGGTTCACTTGAAATCGTTATCTTTTTGAATGAAATAAGAACCATCTATCATTTTCATAATGTATTACGTGTAGTATGTATAAAATGACTCTAATATCATATGAATTTTACCTTAATAAAATCAATTGACTAGCATGAAAAAGTTCATAAGTGATATAAATGTCTCAATTCTATTTATTATTTTCTATTTAGACTATTTTTTCTAATAGTAACATGTAAATGTGAAGCAAAAGTTTTAACTTAAAATTAATTAATAATGAGGATCTATTTGTGCATATAAAAATGACGAGAAAAGAAATCACGCGAAGTTTGAAAATTATGGGAAATGAAAATGATGTGAAAGTGTAAAATTGCTTGAAAATTGATAGAAATTGAAATTCATGTATTTGCGTAAACACGAGAATTGTTGAAAAAATTTAATTAATGAAATTGGTGTGAATTTGCATTAAACTTGATACATTAATTTGAAATGTTAATTACCTTATATGAAAACATAATTTATAATATTATTGTTTATTTAAAAGTTGTAACAATTACTTTAAACGTTTTACACTATTAATTTTTTATAAAAAAAGTTTTCCATATGTCAAACTCTTAAATTTCAAACTCAAACTTATAAAGTTCCTTTGTCATTTAACTACACATCCATGTGTAAGTTTTACATCAAATACATATATACGATTAAGCTAAATTCAGTTTCTTTCATTTTAATGTGAAATTTTATTCTCGAATACACTCCTTCACTCATTCCTTTTTATATTTTATATCCTCACAACGAAAATCAACTCTGATGCCAGTGAAACCTAATTTAGGTCGTGTTTGAAAAAATAACTTCTCTTACACTTTAATGTTAAAGTGAATTCCAACAATGGCACAGTGCATAGATGAGAGAGAATCTTGTTATCCATGGAAATTAATGTATGGTAGAAACAAATGTACTTAAAGGAGGCGAGAGTTTTGACATTTGACAATTTTTTTTAGTCAAATGTAGATAAAGTAAAAATATAAAATCACAATAAAATAAAACAAATGCATTAAAACAATAGATGAAGTTGAGAGCTACAACCTATTGTTTGGGATGCAAAACATGCAACTCAACATCGCATAATGTCGCATAGTAGATAGAGCTCATATCTTTTTCACCAAATGCCGCCTTAAAAACTCAAAATAAGAGTAAAATGTTTTTGTCTCGTGTAAAGTCAGATTTTGTTTTTCTCCAAAGTCATGTTAGACTTTGCTCAGACAAATGTAATCCATGTATGAACAAGTCCCTTTTCTTTTGAACCATTTCAGATGTCATCTAAGCTGTTGTTAGACAATACAGGGCAAGACAGAATCTTAAAAGTTGATGGTGCCTTTTAATTAACAAGACATAATATAATTAACCTTTTCTAAAAGTTCAAGAACTTTGCACTTTGAGCTGTCCATGGAAATTGATGTGCAGTGGAAACAAGAATCACATTGGAAACTTTGCTGAAATTGCTGTTTTGTCAAGTATGAATTGATGTTCTACTAATTGTTCCTTTGAAAAGTCATGAATTTAATTAGCCATTGACTTTATAATCAATATATCTTAACAAAAACATCTCCCACCAAGCTGAACTTTTATTAATTACATGGTAGACTGTGTACTCTAGATTTTTTTAATTACTTAATTAAATTAAAATTTTATAATAATAATAATAATAATAATACATTTTCTCTAGCCTAGCCAATAAAGATGATATTTTCTGATACTCTAATCATAACTTGTATTCTTCTAGATTTTTCTATAAACTTTTCTGAATTGCATTTTCCTTTCTATAATGTTACCTGGAAAAGTAAAGTTCCTTCAAAAATTAAATACTTCGTGTACCTTGCACTAAGACATCGTTTACTTCCATTTACTTTTAGTATTTATGATCTTTTGTGATTTCATAATTATGTTTTTTTATTAATTAATATCTAATTACCCATAAAAAATAATAAAAACTTTTTTGTGATCCACATAAGTGTAATTACCAGAGCATTATTCAAAGAGACGTACAGTGCAGTTGTTTAGAAATTTTATTTTGCATATCTCAACTTTAACAGGTGATATATTGGATAAATTTTAAATTAATGGTATAGAGATAATTTTTTATAGTTTTGAAAGTTAGATAAAATTAAAATTAAAATTATTTGGATAAAATTTTTATAATAATTTAAACGATAAAAATTTTAAATTTGAAAAACCTTAAGTTTAAATTTATAAGAAAAGAACGTACCCAACAAATGCAGATGATGATGCTACAGTGGAATGGGAAGCAAAGGTCTTAAGATACATGAGTTCGCCGGAGCAACGATTTGGTCCGCCTGAAAACTTGAGCAACTACCGATACTACTGCTGCTGCTACTACTTCACTGCGCCGCCGCCGCCGCCGTCCAGTAGGACTTGACGGCCAAGAGGATCTTCTCGGGGTTGAAGGGTCCGGTCTCGTGGTCCATGATCTTGCTCTCCCACCTCATCCCCTGTGTTATCTCCTGAACCTTCACCAGCGTCTCCACAGTGTCACGGAAGATGACGGTGCCCTCCGGCCGCAGAATCCTGTCCATCTCCAGCAGGATGTATTGGGCGTCGCACCTGCAACCGCAGCAGCAGCCGCGCTTCAGATCAGAAGAGCGAGGGCTGGAGCTGAAAGCACATCGATCGATACCTGCGGTCGTAGATGGTGAAGACGCGATCGGCGTGGATGAGGTCGTAGGTTCTTGGGTAAGTGGAGAAGGCCTCGCACCAGTCCTGGTAGGTGCCGATGAGGCCGCGCTCGAAGATGACGCCGAGGGTGTCGCGGGCGGCGCCGGAGGGGACGACGTTCATCACCCACACCGGGAAGTCGAGCATGGCCGCTGCGAAGCCGCCGAGGTTGGCGTTCATGTCCATCACGTTGCGGTAGCGGCCCCGGGAGAGCGGCGGGATGATGCGCTTGTAGTGCGCCACCCTCCGCTTCCACACCCTCTTGTCCTCCTCGTACTCCGCCACCGTCACCCCCGCCGCCGACCCGTTCGATATCCGCGGCGGCACCGCCATGGCCCGCCCTGGCCACTTCTCCACCTCTCCGCCCGCTACTTCGTCCGCGCTGCTCACCTCCGGCATCGGCGTTATGCACGTCTCCATCTTCTTGTACCTGGGTCGTCGACGGACACGGCATGACGAGACAGAACAGAACAGAACAGAACAGAACCGAACGGAACGGAATAGAACGGAACAGAACAGGACAGGGTCTTCTCCGATTACTAATACCATGCGGCATCGGCGTCGGCGTCGGAGTTCTTGCAGAACGGCGGAGCGATGTGAGGCTGTCGGCTTCGGATGCAGTCCAAGTGGTTGATGGGTTTCTGCCAGATGGCGAGGTCGCCCTTCTCGACAAGCTTCCGCCAGCAGAGGCGGCCGGCGAGGTCCTCGATGGAGTCCTGCTCCTGCTTGAGATCAGCCTGGGTCCTCTCCCAGCCCTTGTAGTACTTCTTCCACCGGATGGGAGGGCCGGAGAGGATCCAGTAGCCTCCTGGTCTCAACACTCTGTCCACCTCAATCAGGTACATGCCATCTGAGGCAACAAGACAGAGCCGACGAGTTCATCCAAGCACCACCGGCGAGCAGAGTAGAAGGTAAGAAAGACCAAAGACGACGGCTGGGCTGGCTCACCGTACTCCGGCCACGGGATCAAGCATCTCGAGCAATGAGCCATGTCGAAGGCCCTCGCCGGATAAGGAAGCCGCTCCGTCGACATGATTCCGATCATGGCCGGGACACCCCTCTCCAGCGCGAACTGCACCTGGGCCTCGTGGGTGTCCCTCGGCGCGAACGACATCGCCAAGATGTCCCTCTTCAGCAGGTAAGCTCCCCAGCTCGCCACCTGAGAAACAGAGCACCGACGAGCTTGTTGCTTAAGGAGCCAAGAGTCAAGGGGATGAGGGAGACGAGCGCGCACGTACGTACCCCGCAGCCGGTGTCGACGGCGGTCCTGATGTTGCCGTCCGTCAAGGGGACGAGGGTGTTTATGTCGTCGATGTAGGCGTCGGCGCCCCGCGGGAACATGGTGCCGCCGCCGGGGAAGTGGAACCTCCGGCCTTCGACTTGGATCCAGTTCTGGACGGCCTTCTCTATGCTGAGCTCTCGATGGGGGATGTTGTCGTACCAGGCGTATTCTCTGCTCTGTGGCCACCTGAAGGGCGTCTTGTACTTGGGCGGCGCCGGAATGAGACACCGGAGGAGGCCGTCGGCCGTCCGGGGACAGTGCCGCTCCCGGTACTTGAACTTCTCCCTTGGGAACTTCTTCGACCTCTGGGGATCCTGGCATGGCGTGTACTCGCTGAGCGCCAGGTCGCAGGGTGGGTACTTGTACGCTCCCCCCGCCGCCGACTCGTTGAGCTTCAGCTGGTGGTGCGCTTCGAAATCCAGGCTCTTGGAGGCGGCGACCGGCTTGCACCTCACCTTGTCGGAGACGTCCACCGAGCTGCCCGCCCTGGTAAAAGCCGTCGGCGTGGTGGCGCCGTTCTGCCACGCTCCGAGCACGTAGAAGGCGACGCACAGCCCACCCACGCCCAGCACCCATGTCAGCCTGCTCTTCCTCTGCTCCGACTGGTGGATCTTCGGTGACGTCGGGTACTCCTTCCCCATCTCCCACCTCCGCCTGCAACTACCGCCGCCGCCACCACCACCGCCACCCAAGAACAGGTGATCGATCAACAAGGTGCATTTGATAACAAGTGTATCAATTTTTAATACCGCAAAAAATTAAGTTTCTAGTTTTAGGAATTAAATGATATTTATATTTTTTAATTTATTTTTTTATTATTAAAAAATATATATATATTTTTTCAATATTCTTATTTATACGATAACATTATTTATAAAAATATTATTTTCTTTTTCTTACTCTAATTTAAAGTTCTCGTATTTCCGACATTAATATTTTTTAATTTACTTATATTATCAGAATTATTATTTTTTCTTTTCATTTTAAAATTATTTACTTAAAAATTATTATTTTTACTTGTAAAAAAAAAAAAGAGTTGAAGAATGATCTTTTAAATAAAGTTAAATTTTACGGTAAATACGTAAGAAAAAAATTTATACTTTGACTTAAAGATTGTTATCAAACCAGAGGTAGAACAACACTCACGGACCCATTTGATTCTACAAGGGGTTCCGAGAAGGAGAAAGAAGAAGAAGAAGCAGAAGATCATGGGCATCGCTCATTAATGCCAGGGCCAGCAAGCAACAGGACGACGTCACGACAAGGAGACGGATCGATCAAGAGAAAAAGCACCAGATGAACGACATGAACAGAGTCATGATTCGGAGGTACAGGAGAAGAGGTCCACCAACACGATCTCAGGAGAAACCAACAAGTGGCCGGAGAAGCCAACAAGTGGCCGGAGAAGAATGAAAGAGAAGAGCCACCTCCTTCTGGACTGGTTTGAACGCCGGCGGAACAGACGGACCATCTCAAATCTCTGCTACTGCAAACTAAAACACACAGAAAGACCCATACTTGTACCTTGTGAAGACGACGACGACGACCAGCTACGACTTGGTGGTCTCTGCTTCCGGCCTCTCAGCAACCCAATCGACGACGACGACGACGACCACCTCCGCCCTCAACACACCACACCACACCACACGGCCCTCTCTTTCTCTCTCTTCGCTCTGTTTCTCTCTCCTCTGCGTGTGATGCTGTGGACGTCGTCGTCTCCATCCTAATAAAAGTAGAAATTCGATGGGTGGCTGGGACCCTTTTCGTCAATCCACGCCCCTGACCATCGTCCACTTGTTTTTTTTTTTTTTCCGATGGACGGACGTGAGGCGGACGCTGGTGGCGGTGGTGGTGGTGGTAGAGGTGCGTCGGGCGGAGGAATCGGCGGAGTCGTCTGACCCGACCACCGGCCCTCCACCGCTCCCCGCCCGCCGTTGGCTCCTCCTCCGCCCTTCACGGAGGCCAAGAACCACCGTCGTCGACGTCTGCGTTACGCACGTGCCGCCACATCATCACCCAATTGAATAATCCGAATTCTTTGATTAAATTTTTATTATTATAACAGTTGCGTTTTTTACACTAGTCAATTTAAATTAATTACTAAATTACACCAAATTCAGAATATGGTTTAAATCCTATAATACGTATATTAAAAAATATTTCTTGTTTTTTTCCTAAAACGTTGTTTCAAGTATTAAAATTTTTATACATGTACTCATGAGTTAATCAAGATATACAAGAATTTCAAAAGTCTCAACTTTCGTTTCGTTTCCTTGCTCTCGTAGGGCGGGGAAAATTGATTTTCCATTGCTATTCCGGTGAATGTTTATTTTGATACGCATGTTATTTGATGTAATTTTTTCTTAGTATCGTTTGAAGTTTTAAACATCATCGAAACTTTTTCTTAGTACTATTAGAACTTTCTTTTAGTACTGCCTAAACTTCCTCAAGCATCACTGAAATTTCTTCTAGTAGATATTGAGACAGATAGAATTTCTTTTGGTTTAGGTGAAACTTCCTCTAGTAGATACTGAAGCAGACAGAATTTCCTTTAGATCGAGCGAAACTTCCTCTAGTGGATATTGAGCCAGACAAAATTTTCTCTAACTTGGGCGGAACTTTCTCTAGGGAATACTGGGACAAACGAAATTTCCTCTAGCTTGGTTGGAATTTTCTTTATTTGGTTATTTTAATTAAATTGTAAATGAATATTGTTTAAAATATATAAATGTTAATGTGATAGTAGACATGATGATAAAATAATGAAAAGAGAAGGTTAAAGAATGTAAATGTAGTGATGAAAATTGAAAGTACTCCTAGAAGTTGAGAATGGTGTTTGTAAACAAAACCTCTGTTATAATAGATTACAAAATATAAGTAGATAAAAAAAATGTAGATCTACAAGGTTGATATTAAATATATTTGTCTTTCATCAAGTCTATTCAATTGCCAACATTAAGATTACTTTGCTGGATAAGATAGTCAAATGAATGACTTGAGAGTCAAGTAAGATTTAGGTATAACTCTATGCTTAAGTTGATGAGGTAGTCAAAGGTATTGGATCGACAAGTTAATCGAAGGTATTACATTCTTAGACAGCAAATGTGTTAACAATTGTAGTTTTAATTGGGTGCATAGTTCTGTTGGTTGAGTGATCTAATTAACAAGTAACTAGATTAAAAACCTTAAGATAAAAAATATTATTATTTTTTTCCATTCCTATTATTATTATTATTATTATTAATCACTCTTTTTGTTCTATGCCATCTTCATTTAGTTTATTGTTATTTATTGATTTTATTTTGTCACTCACATGACAGGAGTTGAAATTATAATAAAAAAAGGGGGTTTACATCTTACTAACCATATCTTAATGTTATGAATTTTAAGACAAACAAGCCATATGAGCCCTGTATATGTTGATTGGTGGTGAGCAGATGATGGGTTTGACATGTGGGTTGATTGTGAGATCTGTCGACATGAACTTAATTAATTAGACAACATTACACTATTATAAATTATAATCCTATGGAAACAAAAGTAACTTAGGCTTAGTTAATTTGGCAACGAGATGTTCCAATTTTCACAATTGTAGAGAATTAAAGTTAAGAGTAGTTTTGTAAATAGTGTTAGAATTGTATGATAATTGTAAGATAAAAATTTATGTATAAAAATTTGTATAATAACAAAACATGTCAAAATTTATAATGAGAAACTTGATGTTCCTGTTCCCAATAAAACCAAACTTCTCTTTCTCTTTTGAGAAGCATACTCATGGAGTAAATGCTTCACATGCCCCAGGAACTGATCAAACACATCACATGCTATATACATTTGGAGGTTAAATAATGGTGAGAAGGTGGTGATGTGTGGTGTGGTATTATTTTTCAGATGTTTAAACTTAAATGAGGGTCAATGCTTCACTTCTAACACATGAGTATGTGTTTGAAATTCTATATCTGTGTTACCTTGTGTTTTAAAATGAGATATAGTACTTGAATCATAAGTATTTTGAATGAAACAAATGTTTATTGTAAAAATGGTAATCAATCATTTTATGATAAATATGTACATGAAAAGTGTTAATGCTAACACCCTAAATGAACTAAGATTAAATGATTGAGATTTAATTACAACCTTTTGTTTTTACCATGCAAGCCTTACATGAATCTCACATAACCCTTACATGAATTAGGGTATTTTAAAATCATGCTGTAGTACTTAACTATAACTTTGGTTTAATTGTTATTGTAAATTTTAAACCCTAAATCTTAAATATATATAATATCAACACTTGCATGCAACAACTTAACTATTCTAATATCATTTAGTGATATATATATATATATATTAGGGGCCCGGCCAACCAACCATGTCACCCTAGCTAGTCCAATCTATGACATGCCCATTATATTAATCCATTACTACTTTTTTTTATATAATAATTAACTTGGGTATGACCCACCCATCAACATAGGTTAAAAAAAAAAACAAAAAGCTAAAGCCTTGTAGCTACTATAGAAGCAACTCATTTACTTATATATTAGTCATAAAATTATCAAAATACCTTGCATGCCCACCCAATATCTCCAAATCATCAAGTATATATATGGGAGCATCTTGGAGAATCTGATCCCACAGGCACCTCAAGCATTTTTTCGGCGAATATGTCACCTTTTTTGCTTTGGATATTTTCACATAAAACCTTAAATTCTAAATCCTAAATCTTAATCTTCTTGTTAAGCCCTAAGCTAAAATTCTAGAGGTGAGTCCCACCACTAGTGTAACATACATAATTTAGTTCCTGTGCTTAAATGATCGAGGTTTAGTCGATTTGAAACTAGCAAATGGAAAAATTTTAAAAGTGCTTCAAATGACGCTAATTGCTTTAACAATGTTGGCAATGATTCTAACTATGAGGTGGTTGTATCTAAAAGAGGAGAATAGATATTATTGAAGGAGAAGAAAGAATGTAAATCTTAGCTCTCATCCGCCTTCAGCTTTTTGTTTTCGCATGGAAATGTATAGGCTTTCTTGCAACAAATGTATTCATCACTAACAAAATCCATTCTAATTAATTGGTTCCAATGGGTAACCCTAACTCCTTCATTTTCAAGCTCTAAGCATGTATTAACTGTGGCTTGCTCATCTTCCATATTAATTAAAATCCTCATATATAACATCCAAGTAAACTTGATCCTAGCCTCTTCTTAAATTAGCATAGAACTCAGCTATTTCGGTTTTGGATTTGGCACTGTGATGAACTCCTCTTCTTGATTATGTTTTCATAGCTAGGGTTTCTTTACTTATTATCTATATATTTCTATTTTCACAAAAAAATCTTAATTCCCATACTTATGGGAGGTGGACAAATGAAACTAAACAAAAATAAGATAAATAATAAATCAGAAGACAAATAATATATCATTCGCTTCAAATTTGTTGTACTTGTATTTAGACCTATCTTTATATTTCCGCTCTTATTTTGTACCAATGGACAATAGACATCTTAGGCCTCATTTGTTAATAGAGCTTCAACTTCAACTTTAGTTTTAATAACCATAAAAAGTTAAAGTTAAGAGTAGTTTTATAAATAATGTTAGAGTTGCATGATAAATTGTGAAGTAAAAGTTCAAGTATGGAAGTTTGCGTGGTAATGATGACATATAAAAGTTTGTATAAAGTTGAAGCTGTCCAAACCTTTGGCCTTGTTTGAAGAGAGCTCTCTAGCTATTGTTTTTGGAATTAGATAGGATTGAAGTTAGAACTGTATAATAATTAAATTGATAATCGAAGTTTATATATTAAAATTTGTATGATAATAATAATATTAGAAGTTTGTGTGAAACTAAAATTGAAAGTAAAACAAATAAGGCTAAACAAGGCCTTAGACATCTTTGCTTGCTCTTTTTTCTCTTTTCTTATGATCACCTTGTACTATTTATATATCTCATCTGTGACTTCACAACTAAGGTTTTTAACGTTTAAGGTTTAAAGTTTAAGATTGTTTATTACCTTTAATTAATTTTTTTATAAAAAATCTTTAAATTTTATTCAACAAACAGTGACTACCTAATCTTCAAAAAGACAAAGGCCTACTCATTTAGGGTTTTAGTTTCAGTTAACTTCTAAAATTACTTCTAATATTATTATAATTGTATAAATTTTAATATATAAATTTTTATTACTTTAATTATTATATAACTTTAACTCCGTTCATAAAACTAACTTCAACTTCAATTCTTTATAATTCTCAAAATTCACGGAAACTGTGTAAAAAATAGTCTCATATTGATAAATATCGGGAAAAAATTACACTTAATATATAAAGAACTTTTCTATTCATCATTAATTAATTTTGAGATAGAATTTTAACATAATATCAGAGTCATTACATTCACTTGTGGACGCTTGTAGGCCTAAAAGAGATTAAAAATAAGTCACATTAAATTTATATAAAAAAATTTATATTCATTGTCAATTAATTTTAAAATAAAATTTTAACGAATAGATCCAATGAAAGGAAAAAGAAGAAGAAAAAACCCAACAAAGCACATGGTTGGGTGGATGGCGCAATCACAGATCCTTTCAACGCCCAGCTGGCTGGTGTTTGCGTAAAGCGCAAGACTACTCTTTTGTCTCCAAACTTCGACTGAAGAGGACGCCACGCTCATGTTCTCTCGTCTGCTGGTGGCGCGGCAGGCAGGCAAGCGAGCAAGCAAAGCAGAAGATGGACAAGAGGCGAACGCATCGATGGGGCCGACTAGATCCATCGATGCGTGTCTTGCTTTGTAGTTTTTTAATCCAGTTTGGTAGTGATGTGTGTGTGTGCGTACACGCTTCTTCTTCATTAATTGTTTAGCCTGCAAGCAAAAATTTAAGGTGCGTGCATGGCGTTTGTTGGGCTTGAGGACCCCCCGCTGCACGTATATATACATAATTATATATGCTTTTGTTTTGTGTTTTTCTTCTTCATCTTTGTTGTACTTTTCGCAGGTCTCCTCCGCGGAAAAGTCACAAATGCTTCCGGAAAATCATGAGGACCAAGCCATCTGATGATTCTTTGCAGTCAAATGCTTCTTGGGTGTGGTTGTTTCGATTTTATTTACCGCAGAGTTAATTTCATAGAGTTAAAATTAATGTATGTAATGAAACAAATGGAGTTAAATTTGATTGTAAGTAGTGTGGTAAAACTTTACATACAAGAGTTTGTAGAATGATACAATGATGTGTGAAAGTTTATATAAAATCACGAGGACTAAATTACCTCTTGATGATCCTCCACGGTCAAATGCTTCTTGGGTGTGGTTGTTTCAATTTCATTTATCGTAGAGTTAACTTCATTGAGTTGAAATGTACCGTAAGTAGTAAAACAAATAGGATTAAATTTCATTATAAGTAACGTGATAAAAATTTATGTATGAAAATTTGTAAAATGATATATGATGACATGTGAAAGTTTATATAGAATCATGAGGACCAAATTACCTCTTAATGATTCTCCATGGTCAAATGCTTCTTGGGTGTGGTTGTTTTGATTTCATTTACTATGGAGTTAACTTCGTAGAGTTGAAATTAATGCATCGAAGGTAATGAAATAAATGAAGTTAAATTTTATTGTAAATAATGTGGTAAAAATTTATGTACGAGAGTTTATAAAATAATATATGATGGCGTGTGAAAAAAAGTTTATATAGAATCATGAGGACCAAACTAACTTCTGATGATCCTTTGTAGTCAAATGCTTCTTTTGTGTGGTTGTTTCGATTTCATTTACCATAGAGTTGAAATGTATTGAAGGTAGTGAAACAAATAGGGTTAAATTTCATTGTAATTAAGTAGCGTGATAAAAGTTTATGTATAAGAATTTGTAGGATGATATATAATGACATGTGAAAGTTTATATAGAATCATGAGGATCAAACTACCTCCTGATGATCCTTTGCGGTCAAATGCTTCTTGGGTGTGGTTGTTTCGATTTCATTTATCGTAGAGTTAACTTCGTAGAGTTGAAATGTACTAAAGGTAGTGAAACAAATAGCGTTAAATTTCATTGTAAGTAGTGTGATAAAAGTTTATGTATGAGAATTTGTAAAATGATATATGATGATGTGTGGAAGTTTATATAGAATCATGAGAACCAAACTACCTCCTGATGATTCTCTATGGTCAAATGCTTCTTGGGTGTAGTTGTTTCAATTTCATTTACTGTAGAGTTAACTTCGTAGAGTTAAAAAAATGTACCAAAGGCAATGAAACAAATAAGGTTAAATTTCATTATAAGTAGTATGGTAAAAGTTTATGTATAAGAGTTTGTATAATAATATATAATGACATGTGAAAGTTTATATAGATTCATGAGGACCAAACCACTTGATGATCCTCCGCAGTCAAATGCTTTTTGAGTGTAGTTGTTTCAGTTTCATTTACTATAAAGTTAACTTTGCGAAGTTGAAAGTAATGAAATAGAATTAAACTATATTGTAAGTAATGTGGTGAAAGTTTATGTATATATAAGAGTTTTTACAATAATGATGACACATGAAGATTTATATAGAATCATGAGGACTATACCACTTGATGATCCAACCTCCACGATCAAATGCTTCTTGGGTGCGGTTGTTTTGGTTTCATGAATTTACTGTAGAGTTAACTTCGTGCAGTTGAAGGTAATGAAAGAAAATGAGTTAAACTTTATTATAAGTAACGTGACAAAAATTTATATATAAAAATTTATATAATAATAACAAGTATATTCAAGGTCATCCCAAAAGGTTACAAAACCATCAAGGTAAAGCATTTGTGACGCTCTCTTATGACAGACATGATCCTCGCTATATTAGCTGTAATTGGTAAAGCTTCTTGTGACATTTTTTGTGACCGTCACAGGAGATATAATGTTTGTGACGTACTGTGTCGCGAAAATTCATCAAAAAGTCAATACTTTTTTGTAATAGCTAGACCTTTTGCGACGACTAATTTTGATTGTCACTATAGGAATATGAAAGCCGTCACAAAATCCCTTATTCAACGGTGCCCAATCATCATTGTCATGGCCAAAACCGTCACGGAAGGTATTGTCGGCTGTCACAAAATGTTATTGAAAAATATTTTGATTTTTTATTAAAATACATGTAAGTATAAGTTTAAAAATACTAACTCATAATATATAGATATAGTTAACATATACAATTATAATAAACTTGAATTTTTTGAAATATTAACTTATGAATTTTGTAAAATTAAATTTTTTTAAAATTAAATTAAAATAAATGCAATTGAATTTTTATTATCAACGTATTATATTAAATTGAAAATGGAATTATGTTTGAAATTCTTAAATACAGAATATTCATAAATTTTGTTTAAATTAATTTTCTAGAATTTTTATAACATATACAAACAACCTTAAAAAAAAATTTCTATTTCTTAATTTTTCTTACTTTTCCTTTTCTATTTCCTAAATTTTTATTTCTCATCTTTCCAACATATACAAACAGGCCCTAACCATTTTATACTAGAAAATTTGTCTTTAAGGAGGTGTTAATTAAGTAGTAGTGGTGTTAATGGATCATGTTAATCAGCATGCATCTAAGTATGTGTTATTCTTTCATCATCATCATCATCATCTTCTACTACTGAGAATATTTTATATTAATTTCACCACCAAGATAACAAGTAACTTGGCAATGTATTGGTATTACTCACATGACATGTATTAAATGTAAATCCATATTTCTTGCTTAAAATACAAGGTAAATTCTAGAGGGAAATTGATTTTCTTAGGTGTTAAATTTCTTAATTAAAAATCAAGTATTGATTTGTTTTAGGTTTTGTTTGGGTAAAATACATAGGTACAACGCTTTATGGTATTTTGTTGCTCCTATTTTCAAATACAATTGTATTGCACAATACATGCAATGACATGTTATACTCAATAAACTGTTCGTTAATGAAAGTTTTTAGTGCAAAAGGAGGTCATGCTAATGAAGGGTATTTGTACCAAAACATGAATTTACTACACCAACCTTAGGCTATGTTTGTTTACGAGGTATAGTGCAGTAGGGGTGGCATGGCCGATGGGGACACGTTGGATCAAGAAGGTATGTGCATGAGAGTTTGTGTGATGTGTACGAGCGATGAATCAGGTAGCAACCTTGTCGATTTTCAGGGATTTCTTGCGAGGTGCATGTGATGATTCGAGAAGGAAATGTACAAAAAGTATTTTTGGTATTTCACATTAATCGTAAATTGTTACATTTATTATGTTTTACTATAATTATTATGCACAATTAACATGGCACAATGAAAACTCCACTTTACATTATTAACAAACACAACCTTAGACACAAATTTGAATGTTGCTAATCCTTAAATCGTCTTTCTCTTGTTTGTTTCCTCAATTCTAATTTGTAATAATGGTAATTTTTATTGTATAATATTTTAAACTTATTTGATAAATATACTATATACTGTAACAGTATATAGTTATTTTTGTACTGTACGTAGTGAAAAACACATATTCAAATTTGTCGATCCTTAGCTTTAACCTCTTTTTAACATCTGTCTATCCTTTCGTGTTACCATCTTCAAATTTTGTTTATCTTGAATTTTGTGTCTTGGATTTTTGTTTGCAATGCATTTTAATTTTCAAAAAATCTTTGCTATTTTTTCCTTATTTATTTATTTATTTTTAAGAATTGAAGTGACACAATCAGGATACAATGATAGAACGATCATAGCAATTTATGATGCAATCATAGAATTAAATAGCAACAGTACGTCATCACTTTTTTCTATATTAATTTGTGCATTAAAAAGTGGTAGAAACACATATTCAAATATAAATAACAATACAAAAGGAAACTCAAGAGTCGAAACCTCAAGATTATCGCTAACCTCGAGCGTATCGCCACCTGGCAGCTGCATAGACAGTGACGGCTTGTCGGACCTATAGCCGCTTGTAACCCGTCACTGCTCGAGCCTATCCATCAGCCGGCTATCGTTGGGGTTGACCCGACTGCCAGTCCTCCAGGGTTGGTGGCTGCCAACTCGACTGGGTTAGACGCCTGCTCCTCTGGACTTCGGCTCCCGCTCTCCATAACTATACGCCAGTTTGTAGACTAAAGGTCATATACATTACGACCGTAGACTTAAGCTGTAAAGTTAATCCTGTATACTTAAAGTCCTCCGCTCTCGCTCCTGCCCTCTGTGCACACCCAGCTGCCTGATACCTAGTTGCCACCCTGTGAGACCGGTCGTCGCCTGACTCCTAGCGGAAGCTCGGCCCTCTTCTCTTCTGCAGCCTACCTCATGAGCACTCGGTAGCTCCACACAGCTGCTACCTCGTGGACCGACTATTGCTTGAAATTTGGTGGAAGACTGACTCCACTCCTTTTAGCCCTAATAATCTCCCACTTGAAGACTATCTTTCTAGTTAAATGCCCAGTGGCTGGTGTCGTAAACATTGGCATTCGCTATCAGCACTTGTCTCCAAGCTTCACGTTCCGTGGAGACCCACGAGACTCATGCAGAGTCTCAACTTCTTTACCGTCATCACATTGGTGAACATATCTGCAGCATTCTCTGCACCCTTCACCTTTTGGAGATTCAGGCTTCCCTCCTCGACCTGCTCCTGGATGAAGTGAAACTTCATCCGTATGTGTTTAGACCTGGAGTGAAACTTCAGATTTTCTATCAGGCAGATGGTGGATTGACTATCGCAGAACAGAACACTGTTCACCTGCCGATGACCCAGCTCGGCTAGGAGGTTCTCTAGCCAGATCTTCTCTTTTGCCGCCTCAACTATAGCCACATACTCTACTTCGGTGGTGGAGAGGGCAATCATGCCCTGTAGCTTAGATCTCCAGCTCACAGTCGTACCTCCTATGGTAAACATGTACTTTAAGGTGCTCCGAAACTTGTCCATGTCTCCTCCCAGATCTAACTCACAGAAATCCATCAACTTCGTCGAACCCTTTTGGTAACACAAGTCGTATCTGAGTGTCTCTTGCAGATACCGAAGTATCCACTTCACGGCATGCCAGTGCTCCTTACTCGAATTTCCCATGAACTTGCTCACAGTCCCGACGACATGTGCTATGTCCGATCGGGTGCAAGTCATGGTGTACATGAGACTACCCACGGCAGTCGCATACGGAAACCAGGTCATCTCCTCCCAATCTCGTTCAGTGCTCGATGACTGCTCCTTTGACAGCTTGAGGTGGGCCCCCAGGGGAAAATCTATCTTCCTCTCATCTGAGATATTGAATCTCCTAAGTATTTTCTCCATGTACTTTTCCTAGTTTAACCTCAGTGTACTGCCTACACTGTCTCAGATGATCTGCATCCCAAGAATCTGTCGGGCCTCTCCCAAGTCTTTCATCTTAAACTTCTGGCTCAGCTGACTCTTCAGCTTCCAGATTTTCGCCATGCAGGAGCTGGCAATCAGCATATCATCTACATAGATTAGTAGAATGATATAGCACTCCTTCAGTCTCTTTATATAGTAATAGTAATCTGCACTACATCTGTTGAAGCCTATGGTATATATGAAGCTATCGAATTTCTTGTACCATTGTTTGGGCGCCTACTTTAACCCGCACAAACTCTTCTGCAGCCGGCATACTAGTCCAGCAGCTGGGCCAGATTCCATGTATCCTTCCGGCTACCGCATGTAGATCTCTTCATCTAGATCTCCGTGAAGAAACGCTGTCTTCACGTCCATTTGTTCCAGGAACAGGTCTTCGGCTACTGCTATACTTAGGACAGTTCTCATCGTAGTCATCTTGACTACCGAGGAAAACACCTCCGTATAGTCAATGTCTTGTACTTGTTGAAAGCCCTTGACAACTAGTCTGGCCTTGTACTTCTTGCTCCTATCCGACTATTCTTTCAGTCTGAACACCCATTTGCAGCTGAGCACCTTCTTCCCTTCGGGCAGTCGGGTCAACTACCACGTCTAGTTTCTTTCTAGGAACTTCATCTTCTCCCTCATGAATGACTCCCACTTAACTGCATCCTCCACTTTTATAGCTTCAGGATAGCTACCCGACTCACCGTCATCTGTCAAAAGCAGAAAGTTGGTGGATGGTAAGTACCTTACTAGAGCCCTGCAAACCCTCGTCGATCTTCTGGGTTCAGGTGTCATCATCCGGATGTCTTGTTCCGGCTACCGCTCAACTTCAATCGGTTGCCAGGTTAAATGCCCTGGCTGTCTCTCGGTTGACTTCACGTCCGAGTCTTCGACAGACCCTACACCAATCTCCTGGATTTGCTCGTTTGGCTCTCTGAGAATCTGGTCGTCTTCTACCGGCTTCCTCTCCTGCTCGTCCTGGACCCATAAGGGTCCCCTGCTTCCATCAGTTTAAGGCCGGCTCTGGTCTACTGGCTACCAACTAACTTCAACTGGTTGCCGGTCGGTGCTACCAGTTGCCTCTCAACTGTCAAATTATTCTTGTGCTTGTATAACTCTTTTTCTTCAAAGACTACGTCTTTTGTACGCACCACCTTCTTGGTTTCATCGTCCCATAGCCGGTAGTCGAGATATTCCTGTCCATACCTGACGAAGTAGCACTTCTTCGACTTCGAGTCCATCTTGTCCCTTTTGTCCTCCCTGACATGTTGGTAGGATAGACTCTCGAAGATTCATAGATGAGAGAGACTCACCTTCTTGTCCCCCCACATTTCTTCTAGTATACGGAAGTCAACTGGGACTGAAAGACCCCAATTTACTAGATAGGCCACTATGCTGACGGCTTCCGCCCAGAAGGACTTCGAAAACCCGACATGAAGCTGCATGCACCGGGCCCTTTCGTTCAGTGTTTAGTTCATCCTCTCGGCAACCCCGTTCTGCTGAGGGGTTCTGGGTACCGTCTAGACTCTCCTGACTCCTTTCGCCGTGCAGTAATCAATGAACTCTTTACTGTCATACTCTCCACTGTTGTCAGATTTGATGCACTTCAGTTTTCTTCTTGTCTAATTTTCCACTTCTACCTTCCAGATTTTGAATGTTTGGAAAACTTTAGACTTGTACATGAGGAACCGCACCCAAACTTTTTGGGTAGAGTCATCGATAAACGTTACGTAATAGTAGGCATTGCCTAAGGAACGGATGGGTGCTGGCCCCCACACGTTATTGTGAACCAGGTCCAGCTTACTCGACTTTGGACCATCTATCGCCTTTGAGAAGCGGACCCTCTTCTGCTTCCCCAAGATGCAGCTCTCATAACTCTCCAGGTGAACTTCCTTCAGTGCTAGGATTCTTCCACCGGCAGTAAGCATCTTCAGTCCCTTCTCGCCCATGTGTCCTAGCCAGTAGTGCCATTGCCCGGACACCTCAGTAGCGGCTACCGCCATCGTCATCTGGCCGTCTGCCTCATGTCCTGTGAGGTAAAGGGTCCCCGTTCTCTCACCGGATGCAATCACACGGATTCCCTTAGTCACCTTCCACTTGCCACTTCCAAAGCTGACATGGTGGCCCTCTTCATCTAGTTAACTTATGGAGATCAAATTCTTAGCCAAGTCAGGAACATACCTCACCTCCTAGAGTCTCCATAGTCCCTGTTTCGTTTGGATCCGGACTTCACCTCGTCTGAGCACGTCTAGACTGGTATTGTTGGCTAGATACACCTTCTTCACTGGCATTTCTCGGTAGTTAGGTAGCAGTTCCTTCTAGTACGTTGTGTGGAACAATGCACACGAGTCCATGACCCATGTGTCAGTTGTACTGTTGACACTGCAAAGCAGGGTATCACCAGCGTCGTTGGCCAACCCGTTCACCCCGGCTCCCTTGCCGGCTACTGCGTCCATCCTCATGGGTTCCAGACACTTCAATCGGAAGTTCCCGAACTTGTTGCAGTTCTAGCATTTAATCTCCGCACGGCTCTTACACTTGTCGTGTGACTTCTGCCGGTAGCTAGACTTCCAACCCTAGGACTTGCTACGTCCCTTACTCTCCACGCTAAGGGTCGACGTGGACGTTTCCCCATTGCTCTTCTGGTGGATGTCTTCATTTAGCACCAAATCCGTCACCTGCCCCATGTCCAACCTTTCGTGTGTCAGAGAGTTACTCACGGAAGTCACGACAACCGCCCAGTTAATCGACAGGGATGATAGTAGGATTAGCGCCTGCACCTTATCGTCGAACAAGATCTCCACAAAATCTAGTTGCATCAGAATCATGTTGAGCTCGTTCACGTAGTCGGTTGTCACTATTCCCTCCTGCATTTTCAAGTTGAAAAGCCTACGCATGAGGAAAACCTTGTTGGAAGCCATCAGCTTCTCATACGTGTTGGGCAGGGCCTACATCACTCCAGCCGTTGTGGTTTCCTTAACAATATTGAACAGCACGTTCCTTGCCAAGGAGAGCTTAATTAGTCCCAGAGCTTTTTTGTCTAAAAGCTCTCACTGTTCCTCCTCCATCTTCTTCGATTTCCGCCTTGACAATGGCTGGTGGAGATCCTTCTGGTACAGATTATCCTCCATCTGCATATTCCAGAACCTGAAATCTCTCCCATCGAACTTGTCGACCCCGAGCTTCCTTTCCTTTACCATCAGTGACATTTTCGAGTTTCTAGATGAAATAATTCAGCCACCGCTTCCCTATAGCCGGCTTCCGTTTCTTCTGTTGGATGTCGTCTGCTCCCAACGACACGCAACTCCGGACGTTGCTCTGCTCACCCAGCTGCCACTCATGTTGTTGGGTGTCACTTGCTAATGACGACCACAACTGCAAATGGCACTATCCACCAGACTCTTCTCACCTGGCTGCCACTCTTGTTGCCCGATAGTCGAGTCCTCTATCTGTGATTGCAAACAAATTTCGTATCCTCCGTTGCTCCCTCTCGACCTGGAGCTTTGATACCAATTGTTGGGAAGAACCGAATGCAGTTCGTCTTCCACTAACGCGGAGTGTTGGCTCCAACCCCTCGAACACAGACGTCGAATGTAAGCGTTCCCTACTCTTGAATGTCGGTGATGAAACCGAGATCTCTCTCTCTCCTGTCGCACGCTCTCTTACAGAAAAGTTGTGGTGGAAGGAAGGAGGAAGAGGACATAGTAATTTTATGTGGTTCGGCGAAACGACATACTCGACAAGGTGCTGATTTTCGCCTTCGTCAACACCTCCTCTACAACCTCTCTACGAACTTCAGAGCTTCTTCTTCTGTACAAATAATACTACATAAGCATCAAATATAAATAACAACACAAAAGGTAACTCAAGAGTCGAAGCCTCGAGATTATCGCCAGCCTCGAGTGTATCGCCACCCGGCAGCTGCATAGACAGCGACAGCCTGCCAGACCTACAACCGCCTGTAACCCGTCACTACTCGAGCCTGTCCATCAGCTGGCTGCCATTAGGGTTGACGTGGATGCCAGTCCTCTAGGGCTGGTAGTCGCCAGCCCGGTAGGGTTAGACGCCCGCTCCTCTGGACTTCGGTTCTCGCTCTCCATAACTATACGCTAGTCCGTAGACTAAAGGTCATATACATTACGGCTGTAGACTTAAGCCGTAAACTTAATCCCGTATACTTAAGGTCCTTCGCTCTCGCTCTTGCCCTCTATGCACACCTAGCTGCCCGATACCTGATTGCCACCCTGTGAGATCGGTCGTCGCCTGACTCCTAGCGGAAGCCCAACCCCCTTCTCTTCTGTAGCCTACCTCATGGGCACTCGGTAGCTCCACACGACTGCCACCTTGTAGACCCGGCTACCACCTCGTGGACTGGTTGCCGCTTGAAATATGGTGAAAGACCAACTCCACTCCTTTCAGCTCTAACATGAAAAACGTTTGCAATTGTGGAAATGTCCCATGGCATTTCTTCCTAAGCTTCAAAAGTTTATTTTCTCTGTAATCAAACTTGTATTTCCCTTGATCCATAAGATCATAAGTTTAAATCATGTAAATTTTAGGGGGGTTTGTGCCCCCTAAAATTAAGGAAAATAAAATTTTGAAATTTTTTTTGGATTTTTTAAGGTTCATTTGTGTACATTAAAAATCTAAGAAATAGAAATTTAGGAAAAGAGAAAAGAAAAGGAAAATTAAGAAATGAAAAAAAAATTAGGACAATTTGTGTACATTATGGAAATTCTGAAAAATTAATTTTAAAATAATTATAAATATTTTATATTTTAACATTTTAAATATAATTTCACATTTTCTTTATAACTACGAGTTTAGCAATAGTTGGAGAAGGTTGGGCAAGACGTATGAAGTTAGGAAATTGTGTTGTGATACAATTTCCTTCAATTGCAAGAATTTTCCAAACCTAACAAATGAGAAATGACGAAAAAAGTTCATATTTGTAATGATAGAAAATTTAAAATTTTTTCAAATTTTCTAGGATGCATAAACACTAAACCTTCCCTCCTTAGTGTTTGTCGAATGAAAATTTTGAAAAAAATTCAAAATTTCCATCATTATAAATAGCAAATTTTTCTTTCATGTCCACCTACCCCCCCCACATGAAAAACCATTAAATTTCTTCATCAACCTCGCAAATTCCTTACGATAGTACCTCTTGACTTCCATCAATATTGACCGCTCTCTTGTATTGTCATTGCCTTCGACGCCTCTCCTTTGGCTATTGTTCCCTTACATTGTTATTGCCTCCCTTGTCTACGTTGTCCATTTATTTGTTGCTCCCCTACATTGTTGTCGTTCCCTTCACCTCCATCGCTTCCTCACTTGCATCATCACCATCTATGTTACAAGCATTCCAATTTTGTCAAAAGTATGTCTGGTAAAATTAGAAATAAAAATAGAAGTTAATACAAAATATTAAATAAAAATAAAATAGTAAATGATATTGATAAATATTGAATATTTATAAATTTTCTAAAATTTTCTTGATGTGCACAAAGAAAAAAATTTCTTTTTTTGAATTTCAATTTCTTTTACCTTAACCTTTTCTCAGATTTTCTTTTCCTAAAATTCGTACACAACCAGGTTATATAATAAGCTCTAGAAAATATTTTGGATACACCATTTATAAAAATATCATACCGATTTTATAAACAATGGTGACTATATAATTGAGTTCAGTATACCTTTTTTTAAAATTGGTACGTTGATTAAGTAAATAATTGTAAGTATATAGCAAGTTCAATATACACAAGGGAAAGTTCAATATACTATTTATAGAGGCAATATATCGATTTTATAAATAATTTGGTTAAGGATATGCTGAGAATTTTAAATTTCACCAATTGCTAATGAAGGCACAAATACTACAAAAGTGAAATAAAAGAAAATACTTTCCTTCATATTCTATAAATAATTGTAAGTATATAATCTAGTTTGGTGTGCTATTTACAGAAATAACATATTAATTTTGAGAATAATTATACGCATACAATCAAATTTAATATATCATTTATAAAGACAACTGTCAATTTTGTAAATAATTTGATATAACAATCTATCAAATAATATACTAAAAATTTCAAATTTCAATACTTTAGGCACGAATGCTAAGAAAGTAAAGGAAATGAAAGTACTTTTCTTCACTTTTTATTTTATCTAAATTTTTCCATATTCTTTACTTATTTTCTTAAACTTGATTTGTACATGTCAAAAATCTAAAAAACAGAAATTTAAGAAAAAAAAAATTAGGAAATAAATTTTTTTTAAGATCATTTGTATATATTGCAAAAATTTTGAAAAATTAATTTAAACAAATTTATAAATATTCTATATTTTAACATTTCAAATATAATCCCACATTTTTCATGTAATTGCAAATTCAAAAATAATTGAGAAAGGTTAGGTAAAATGCATAATGTTAAAAATATGTTTTGATAAAATTTTCACCTATCACAAGAATTTTCTCGACTATATAAAAAATAATGAAAAAAGTCTATATCATAGTGATGAAAAAGTTCACATTTTCCAAAATTTTCTAAAGGCAAAACTTCCCTAAATCTCAAGGTCTGCAAAAAGATCCATCAAATCACCGCTTGGATGAATTTTTTTTAAAAAATCTTGAACTTGACGAAAGAGAAGGGGAGGAGAGGGATGCAACAATGTAGATCTTGATTTTTTTTATACACCTCGTTTTTTAAGATTTCAAGTTTGAAACCTAAAATTTTTGTTTAACTTCATAAGAAAAATGAACCATGGTTCATAAGATCTTCACTACTTGCAAATGCTTAAGCATCATTCAATCAATGAATATTTCAACTTTTTTATACAAATATAGTGATTGAGAGGATAGACCAAAAATTTTCATCAGCTTGTGCATGAATGAAATTGGCATCAACTAATACAGAGACTTAAAGTAAGTCCATACACAACATGAAACAAACTATTTGAGTATAAGACTAAATAGTCTCATATTAGTGGTGTAAACATTAATGTGGTCTTAATATGAAATGAACTCTCTCTTCTATCAAACCAATCATTTGAAACGAATTCTCCTACCATGATGGTATGGAGCATGGATCTGTAACACAATAAAGTTAGGGCTTATTAAAAGTATCAGAACCCCTTCTAATCATCCTGTTCAACAGGAGCAGAATGACATAATAACTGCCACCTACTCAATAGCTTGAAACCCACACAAAAATTATATCAATAATTGTACAATACTGCACATTTTCAGAGCATTAATATCAACATCTAAAAAACATTACCCATATCAGAAGAAACGAAGTGAAATACTGCACGGTCCCAGGGGATTAAATTAAGAAAGAGGGTGGTACAATGAAGAAGTTTTTGGATTTCAGCCTAGCAAAACCAGTTTAACTTATTATGCTTTAATGCAATTGAACTGTGGGAAACTAATTGGGTTGCCAAATAAATGGAACTTGATTCCCATGAAACAAATCTATCAGAAAGTTAAGTAATGTTTTCTTTTAAATAAAGGGGGAAGACAGGATATGGAGTTGTCTAGAGCATGAAATCGGCAAGGTACCAGAGCACGTACGGATTTCTGGAACAGCCATGTAATCTCGAACCACAAACTGACGTATTTCTTTTTTCTTTTTTGACTGTAGACATTGATGCGATTTGTGATTAAAGAGCTCAAGAAAAGCAATCAAGCAATTTCTCGAACCTTCGGGCAGTTTTTGGGCAACCGCTGCACTTGTAAATCTCTATTAAAGAATTGACTGCTTTATATATCATTGTCTTCTTCAGCTCATGGGTGGTTGATTCATCTCCTTGGTTGACCTCCAAATTAGCTACTTGAACTGCTTTGCCATGGCTTGTCGAGAAGAATGAAGATAGAGACTTAAGCCATTCCTCCAAAAAAGGTGTTTTCTAGAAGAAAAAAAAAGGTTTATCAGTTGATGTACAACAATGATTATAACTTTCTGGACTTAGAGAGCTAAATTGATGGAATGGCATCCATTATTGACTAACCAATCGGAAATTAATGCAAATGATGCAATTTTTTACTGCAATTTCTGACTATAAAATTCCTCCTACAGTTAGAATCACTTTCAAACGATGTATAACTTGTAAGATAAAAATTTCAAAGACAACATCAAATAATTTAGCCGAAAGAAGTCATAACTACTTGGTTATCACAGTATATTAACATGAGAGTTAATCGTAGTTCCTGTAAAAAAGACTCGAGCCACATTAATTCACATGCAATTTGAGTTATAGATTAATATTCTACTTCAATACTAGATTTTGAAACAACACTTTAATATTCCTGAAAAAGTCTAAGGTGGATTACCTATCACTTTTAACACTAGTATATCCAAAATCTGAATGTACCAACCATTAGGTGATTATGTTTCTTATATACGAGTCCCCTACCAAAGACCTACTTTATATATGCTAGAACGAGAAGAGCTTCTTGCTATTGATTTTTTCCAGGCTCATGTATACCATATAGGGTAACCTAGCTCTAATACCATGTGGGAAGGGAAGAATAATCATTGATCATCAAATAAGAGATTACAAATGGTATTTATACGAGTCATAAGTATCCAGTGTAAATGGATACTCATTAGCCCATACAGTACACTTATGCAGACATTACCCTCTTTCTTACAAGGTAGAATTGAGAAAAAATCAGGCTGATTTTGCAGGCTCAATTATGCAGTAAAATGACATGTTTTAGAACTTAATAATGAACCTAACAAGCATAATCCATATTTTGGTGTGAGAAAGTTGTGTCATGGATAATGACAGTAAAGACACTTTGATAGAAAGCTTCTTTGTATGACTATAAAATGAATATGGAAGTCAACTACGATATGTGTTGGCAAAATTTCGCAAACATGTTTTAATTTTCATAGATAACACAATATCTGTTATTTCTTGGTAGTAACATAATTTTGGTTAACATATCGGTGAGATATTTTAGTACCAAATTATGTGTTGATGGAAATCTTTTGAAGGTGTGGTGGTAACTCATCTTCCTGGGCATGTGGACCAGCCATTTTTTTCTGTAGAAGTCCTAAGACATATACCACCTCTGATTTCTTTCTCCATCTCATTTCTCTTCCTTTTTAAATTTTCTTTTTCTGCAATCATGCAACTATTTTTGTGGCACTGTAGTTGATTGCTGCATTGTTGAAGTTCACCAGAGCATGGCTGGTGTTGCTGCTATGGTCTACATTTTTTCCAGCTTTTCAAGTCTCTATCTTATTCCATTTACATAAATATTATCTTAGTTCTTTTTATTTTTTTAGATTTTTTATGAATATTTTGTATATTTCTCTTTATACTTAGATTTGCTTATGTTTGTAAACTTTGTATTAAATCTGTCCATGTTTTCTTAGATATACCTTGAAAACACGTATTTCTCATTGCATTTGGTTCATTCATTTCTCATTACGCCGTCCATATATTTCTACTCAGCTCTAACTTGAAAGCATTTAATTGTCAATTTTAATATCGATATTGTAGTTTAAGTACTCTTTTACAATTTCAGAGGAATATTTTAATGTCATAAACATATAAAAATTAAATTTTTAGTTATATTCAGATGTATATCTGCTTTAATTTTCCTAAAATTTCATATTGAAATTCATATTTCTGAACCCTTATTTACGTTTTTGTGACTTAATCACCTCTAACATTTTCACCAAAATCTAGCAACTTTTACCTTTTTTAGGGCCAAAATCTGACAGAAAATTGATGTTGAATTCCATGAATATGAGTTAAGTGTCTGGTTTTAAGGAGCACAAAACAATACAACATGAGCATCATGACAATCTCACAAGCACAAACAAAATAGAGAGGAACCAGAGGAATGAAAAAACAAGAGTAGGCTGTGAATAAGACATGCTATATCCAACTAAAATTATGCTTACTTTAACAAGAAAGCCTTTTAGAATTTCTTCATCTTCTGATGAAACAAAGCCAAGCACATGCAATGTGGTCAATGTCAACTGGAGAGAAAATTTCCAGAAACTTAGTGTCAGAAGTTCAAGACGAATGAATTAAAAATCTGGAAGCATTAGCTGTTTTAAATGAAAACCATACCTGCTTTTGAAATGTATCCTTATATTTTATGTTTGATGGTATCGAGGATCCATTTGACTCTAAAGTTTCAAGGACAAGTTCCAATCCCTGAATTACATTAGAAAAGGAATCCCCATAATCTGCAACAAAAAGGTTTAATTTGAATATATTAAGTGGGTTGCAGCATCAGTTACTTTGTTTATGTAGTGAATGAGGGAAAAAAAGAAGTGATAATCAATGACACAAATTAAGAAAAATAGCAAAATGAAAAAAAGAAAAGAAGAAATGACTGAAGTAATTAAACATAATGGTAATATTGATTGTGGCAATACTATTGAAGTGTGAAAGACTAATATGGTTGTAAAAGCACCAGGGCACCTAGGTGGATACCTAAGCATTTTTTTAATTTTTTGAATTTAATTTATGTATATATTTTTCAGTTTTTAATGGAAAAAATATCTAAGCATAGTCAATACCATACACCTGATTGAATTCTTTAACTAAGGGGGGGTTTGTACATTTAGAATTAATAGGAAATCATGAGAAATGATAAAAATTTTAAATTTGTAACGATTAATTGTACCACTAGAGTGATACTAAAATATATACCTAATGACAGGTGGCAACATGCACATCTACAGGTTGAGATACTAGGTCCTATGTGCCACATGCATGAGAGTGAACATCTCCTCATGCATCGCTACCATCTAGTGTGGTATTTGTAACACCTTATGATGGTTCATGGGAAAGGGTAAACTCTTGAAATGATGAGTTCAAACAGTGATATGAAACAAAGCTAGAAATTGAATACGTGGTACAAGTTCTTTTACCTTTTCTAAGGATTATAAGAAGTTCAAAGAGCTCTGGTGAAGTAGATGAACCTACTTCCATGAGGGAGGAAGGTTGAGGTGTAGACAGATCTGGTTATATTCCTCATCAATGACGACATAACTATAATAGAGAAGTTGTAGGTCTAGCACCACTTGTTGAGTTTTCATTTGTAATTGAAAATTCAAATGAGATAGGTAAAAGGGCTCTCTATGGAGAATTATTTTGAGAACTAAAGAATGGAAAAAATTCCAAAAAAGGTAACATTTGCAGACACAAAATACCAACATGTAGCAAGATGATGGTAGTGATATTCTTTTGAATACATGAGTACCCTAAAAAACACACTTAATAGACTAAAGAGTCAACTAGTCAAGGCCAATTGTTAATCATGAACAAAGGCAACATATTCAAAAACTTTTAGAGGAAGAACAAACAATTAAGCATTGGGATTGAGACTATTTTTCTCATAACCATAGGTAAGATGTAAAGTATTACAAACCCTTTTTGCACATTCAAACATCATCACACTCTGAGCAATGACAGACTCGATATTGTTTAGCATCCAGGATGTAACTAGCACATCAGCAACTCCAATCTTCATAAGTTGCATATTTGTCATGTTTGTTATCAGTGGATGTTGTGTAATGTGCTAGAGACGTAGCCAAAACCTAGAAATCCAGCCAAAAGCTTTGGGCTGGTCAGTAGAGAGGGAGAGCAGCAAGCATGCCTAGCATCAGGAGTTTGGTTGCCAACCCTAGGCAGCCCAATGGAAACAGAGGCAGCAGCAGGTAGCGTGACGGCAAGCACGACAATTAAGGTTTTGGCAACAATGTCCTGCTGACTAGTGGTGGGTTTATGTGATATTTCACTCTAATACCATGTGATTAGGGCAAGAATGTGAATGTGTTATTCCACTAAGCATGGGTACAAGACCCTTTATACAAGGGTTTGCAAATATAGTGAAATTTTTAAAATACCAATATAACACTATTCAAAAAGTATGGTCAAGTGTAAACAATGACACATTCTTGATTGTTTTTTTTTTTACACACATTCTTGATTAACTACAGCCATTATGATTCAGATGGAGTTCTAAAGTACTTGTAGCCTAATGCCGCGTCAACTGCATACTATTTCATCAATAGAATGCCATTTACTCATTGAAGAGGAGAAATTCCTTTGAGAAAACTATGCCCTACTATTGAATTCCTTTCTTTTCCTCCCCAAGTGTTTTAAGTGTGTGACTTCCTTCAAAACTTACCCCCAAATCTTGACAAGTATAGCTTGAAGGTCAGTGAAATGTGTTTATAAGATATTCACACACTTAACGTGGGCATTGATGTTTTCATCCTTCTAGTAGATGCTACTTAGTATCTAGTGATACTGCTTTCTTCAAGTCTCAAACCTATTTTCAATAAGCTGGCAATTCAATAGAGAGTGTACACATGCCTTGTTCTCTTCCTCTATCCATAGATAGTGATGAGTTGGTAAATTTGAAGCCAACAATTGCTTGTCCTTTGCAGGTATAACGCAGGCAGTGGCCAACCAAACCTTAACTATGGATGCAAATCCACCACCACCAGCATAGAATCCCATTGAGTTTCTTATTGCATTACAAAAGGATAAATGAACTTGCACAATATACCCTATTACCCATTTCGTTTCCTATGAGCACCTATTAACCTTTCATGGCTTTGCATTATCTCTTTTGTCTAAGTCTATTCTAAGGAGAATAAGTGAAAGTTATCATGCTAGGGCATCAAAACTAGCTACAGGCAATGATCGAATGAATATAAATCATTGGTGTTTGTGTGAGTTGTTTCTTGTTCCCACTGTGATTGTTTTAAATTTCTTCCTTTGAATCAGAAGATTGTTACATATATTGTGGTTTATAAACTTTACAATTGGAAAGGTAAGAAATAAAATAGTGTACATATCAAAATTGATCATCCCTATGTCAATGAATTGGTAATAAGGCATAAATTACCACTAGTGCCTTTGGAAAGTATGGGAAATGGTAAAAAATGGTGGAAAATTTAACTTAGTATTCTCACTATTTCTCATTATTTCTCATACTTTCCAAAAGCACAACACCCACCCCCCTCCCCCCTTCCTTATACTCCATCTTATAAGGTGCGTATTGATATCCTTACATGAAGTAGTGATCACTACTTGTGAGTCGTTGCATAATGAGTTGGATATATTTGATATATATGCTCCAACTTGAAGAAGAGTGTTACAATTATTACAGATTAGTCATTACACTTTCAATCCTTGCCATCTAAATATTAAGGGTTTTGTCGCAACACCAGCTTGTAAACCTAATTTAAAAGGGTTAGTAGTAGTGAATGCAACAAATCTCTATTTTTCCCGTGCAAGCAGAATCGCTAAAATGGGTTATAAATAGCTTATTGATGTGCTTGTCAAGTACCAAAACTTGTACATATTGATAGCATACCAACCACAACTGAAAAAGATAGATATTGAATAAGCAGAACGGTTTCTAGAACAAAATTTTCATGGTTACTTTGTGTATTTGTATGCATAGTGAACCTACTAAAACACACATACACCTTCAATGATTAAGTAGCCAGGAAGCATTGATTTCAGCTCAGCCTTTTTTCCAAAAATATATTCTTACCATATTTTGATGCAGGCCTAGCCAGTGCTGCAGCAGCATTTATTCTGATCTTAAAATTATCAGAATCTCGAAGAAGAAGTAGAAGAATTGTATATACAGAAGATGCCCTGCCATGGACAATAGAGGGAATGATATTATATATTTTGGAAGAATGATATTAGATCTATGAATAGATGTCCATTTTATAATCACTTTAACCATTGAATGGCTAAGATATCTGTTGGAATTTGGGATTAAAGAAATGAGTGAAGTTATTAACCTTTAACAAAAACAAAACAATCAGTACTGTGCAAGATAGGAAGTCAAAGCAATCATATGATAATGGTTGAAGTCAAAGCAAGTAATAAATGGACTTGATGGATCTTAAGTACGGTTGGAGTTATGTGTGTGGGTTTAGTCCTATACATTACTTATCATGTAATAATCTCTCTTGTGTAGTCTTTTCACATAGAGGCCCACATGTTTTGCTAAGAATAATAATATACTTTCTTTATTTCTTATATATACATGGTATCCAAGCATAGGAATCCTTAGGGCAACAACAGCCAACAGCCCCACCATCTCTTCCACTCATTGGACAACCTTCTAGTAGCCAGCTGATGACTCCAACCCTTCTAACTCACAAGAAAACCCTCTAGCTTGTCTGACAACCTTCCTCTCCATCTACAGGAGGTTGTCAGCTCCCTACCAGCCTTGCATGCTGGTAGTGGCCCTCCTCCAGGCCTTAGGCCTGCCTAACCAACTCCTCTAGGATTGGGTCTCTCTCCTGCAGCCCTATTTGGGGTTCCTGTACTGCTGTTGCCACTGGGTACAAAAATCCAGGTGGTTTCTTCCTGGTTCAACCCATGAAATAGGCTTGGACATTGCTGCTACTACAACCTTTAGAGGTCCTCTACCTGCTATCCAAACTAATCCCTCTCCAGATTACTGTTGCTATTGCTAGATTAAATCATATTCTATCACTTTACAGACTAAATAATGGTTGCAAGCAACTCCTTTAGAGGTCCTCTACCTGCTATTCAAACTAATCCCTCTCCAGATTACTGTTGCTATTGCTAGATTAAATCATATTCTATCACTTTACAGACTAAATAATGGTTGCAAGCAACTCCTTTACAAATAATCTTAGTGAAACATCAGAAAAACTGAATGGAAGCAACTATTTGTTGTAGGCAAATAGCTATGAAGACTTTCTGCTTGCCCACCACAAGTAAAACACCTCACTGGCCCTACTTCAAATGCAAAGAACTCCGCATATGAATATTAGTTAGCAGGCGATGCCGCTGTCAAGACTTGGATGTTTAACAGTATGGAACTCTCCATCACTCATAGCATGATGCTTCTTAGACTAGTGAAGAAGATACAAGACACCTTTAAGACAACCTATGAAAACACCAAGAATATCACAAGATTTGTTGATGTTAATGAGCAGATTTTTACTGTGCACCAAGGTGATCACTCAATCCAAGATCTTTTCACTAGTTTTTGCTCGCACCTGAATAAGTTAGAGATTCAGCAACCATTGACAACTGATCTCACCAAGCTTCACCAACATAAGGATGAACTTGCTAACACCACCTATTAACATAGCCTTAATCCAAAAGTTTTCATCTTAAATTTAGGCATTAGATAATTGATAGCAGTACCATTTCCAATCTTGAATCCACCTTTCCTAAGTATTACGGATTTCCAGTCCTATAGCACTGGTTACTTGATCGATCTGCCATGACCACCACTCATGGTCATGTCATGGTTTAAGTTGAGGGGTAGGTCAAGGAAGACACTCCGATGGTGGTAGATGATAGCCTTACCAGCATTGTGGCTGAACCAATCCTCAATTTGATCAATGCTAGGAGAGGTATGGCTAACCAACCTAGGCAAAGGTTTCTACAAAGATGCACCTTACCACTACTACTACACAATTCACTATGACTACCGAGCCAACTATTACATCAATAGTCACCCTATCTTTAAAGGAATATGCTGCACTTATTTAGATAAGAGACTACCAAACCTTTGCCACAACAATAGACTCAAGCATCTCTTCCCATATGCTAGGTACATGTGACCTTACCTGCCTTTCTCAATTATTTGACATTATCTTTGTTTACATTGCCACCAAACATACCTGTCTAGTATCTAGAGAAAGGATGGTATATGCCTCCTCCTAGATTACACTTGAGAAGGTCTGATATGTACCTAAATTCCTTGTTAACCTCTTGTCTATTAGATTCATTACTGACCAATTAAAGTTCCATATAGCCCTTTTCCTTTTCACTATACTTCTCAGGACTTGCAGATGGAGAAGAGGACTTGTTTGAGTCATAAGGAGAGTTTAAAAGTGTATCTATTGGTTAGTGATGTGATACCTTGAGGACATGCTTCCTTAGAATCTATGTAAGAGTCCATTTTATGGCATCTCTAATCAGATCATCCATCTCAGAAGACGTTACAACAAGCCCTTCTTTGGATCTCTATTTCATTGAATGTAAGCCATGTTAGGTAAGTACTATCGTGCTATCTTCAGTCATTTGCAACTAATGCCAACTTAGAGTCTACTTGAGAAAGCTCATTGTAAAGTATGGGGTCTTGATCATGTCTGTGAAGAAATAAGAAGAACAAGATTGAAGGAAGAATGAATATTGTATTCATAAACATAAGATGTCTTTATATAGAGGTTACGTGATGACAACTAATGCTTAACCAATATAAGACCAAATCCACTTACAATACAAACCCTAATAAATAAGCTCTAACACTCCCTCTCAAGTTGGAGCATCCAACTTGCAATAGACTTATACATACTTTTACAAATACAATTTTTATCAATTATCTAATAAGAGCAACTTAATGTGGATTATTACATAAACCTCAATAGAAAGTATGAAATTTTAATGTGAGGTATTCCATAAACCCCAAGAGTAATGTGAATTTTTAAAATGAGGTATCCATAAATCCCAAGAGAAAGAATGAATTTTTTAATATGAAATATACATAAACTCTGAGAAAAAGAATGAATTTTTTAATATGAGGTATACATAAACACCAAGACAAAGAATGAACTTTTTAATATGAGGTATCCATAAACCCCAAGAGAAAGAATAGATGATTGATAAAAGAATATTAAACATTTTTTGCATTTTTTCTTTGCCTTTTCATATATATAATTTATTTTTCTTGTTTACCACCCTTCTCCACTTCTCTCTCCTTTTTTTTTACCTATACATGCTTGACATCTCCTCCTTTTCTTCTTCCTTTTTGTTTCTATTCTCCTTTGTCCTCTCCCCTTGTTGCCTATAACCTTAATGGGTGCAATGGTAGTTGATGAAGGTGATGCAAAAGATGGAGGCACATGAGAGAGGACCACCCAAGGAAGTCATGTTGACAAAGAGTAGTGCACGATTGATAGGAAATCATTTGCAAGAGTTGCACACTAACAAAGAGTAGGTCACTTGCACTTGACAATCATGCAAAGAGTTGCAGCAAATGAGTCACCTAGAGAAGTTGCCTACACAAGACAACATGACAAAGGAGTCACCTCTTCTATGTATGTTGTTTCAGTAGCAATCGAATTGCCTCTTCTATGCGTAGGAACCTTTGACAAGCTTGAGTTGCTAGATAGAGGAGATCACTTAGGGTGCACTTGGTGACAGCTTTTTCCAACTACGGGAATTGGATAGAGCTGAAGATAGAGTTAGTTTCATGAATAAAGTTGAAATTATATAATAATTTCATAATAATTTAGGTGATAAAAATTTATACATTGAAATCTATACAATAATAATAATGTTGGTTGTAATTTTGAGAGTTGGAAAAAGCAGGAACCAAATGGAGCCCTAGTGGGGTTTAAGTTTTTACCAAAAGGGAGGGATTGTTGGACTAGGAGAGAGAGAGAGAGACAAATAGATTGGGTACGAAGAGCAAGGAAATCAATGGATTGGGAGGAGGGTGATGGCTAAATTCCCTCCTCCCACCTATGTTTTTCTTTAAGTAGGACTCAAAATCTAACCTTTAATACATGTAAAGAAATAAAAAGAAGAAGATTAATAGAAGATTGAAATACATTTAACCGTTGGACTTGATAAGTTGTCGCCCCATTCCCTTTGTTGTCTTTCTGGGTTATCCTCGCATCCAAAAGGGGTATTGGTGTTTTCATCCTCCGTCTCATTGATATCTTGTCTCCGTTGATGTTGTTTTTCTTGAGGATACCCCCTTTTTCTCCAACTCCTCCGCTCCCTCTCCCTCCATTGATGCCACCCCCCTTCCTCCATTGATGCCACCCCCCTTCCTCCATTGGTTCCCTCTTCTAGTCCTCCCTGTGTACCACCTGTAGAGCAATCACCTCCTCTGGCGCCTCCACCTTTGCAAGTCTATCAACGATGTTGTCTTCCTGCACTGCCTCCCGCCCCGACTACTGCCCCTCCTTACTCGGCTGTAGATCCGTCTCTTGATCTGCCCATCGCCCTTCACAAAGGTACTCGTGTCTCCACCTAGCACTCTCTTTCTCACTCTCTTTCCTACACTGCCCTTTCCCTTTTTTACAAGCGGTTTGTCCTTTTTCTTTCCTCTGAATCAATTCTTAAGGATCATTATGAGGCACTTACCCTTCCCCATTGGAAGCATGCGATGAATGTTGAAATGCAGGCACTACTTACTTGTCGGACATGGACGATGGTTTCTCGCCCGTCGAATACTCTTGTTGTTGGGTGTCAGTGGATCTTCGCTATCAAGCATCGCCCCGATGGTAACATTGACTGCTACAAATCCCGCCTAGTTGCTCGTGATTTTACGCAAACTCACGGGTTGGACTATGCTGAAACCTTTGCTCTAGTGGCCCGCTTATACTCTATTCTCGTTCTCCTGTCTCTGGTTGTTAATCGATGTTGGTCCCTTTCTCAGCTGGATGTCTGTAATGCCTTCCTCTATGGTGATCTGGAGGAGGACGTCTACATGGAGCAACCTCCTAGGTATGTTGCTCCGGGGGGGAATCAAGTGTGTCACTTATAGAAAGCTCTCTATGGTCTGAAACAAAGCCCTCGTGCTTGGTATGCCAAACTTAGTTCAGTGATGGTGATGTATGGGTTCAAGAAATGTGCAGTTGACAATTCTATCTTCATTCGAAAGGGTCCTTCTGGTTATACCATTTTGGCTATGTATGTCAATGACATTTTCGTGACAGGTGACGATGTTGCTGGAGTCAAGTTAGTCAAAGTAGCGCTCTCAGGACATTTTGATATTAGAGACATGGATAGACCCAGATACTTTCTAGGGATCGAGTTTGCATACGCTAAACAAAAGATGATTTTCTCTCAAAGAAAATATGTTTTGGATTTGTTGAAAGAAACAAGTCTCACAAGATGTAAACCAGAACGCATTCCCGTTATGACTAAACCTCCCTTTTGGGAGTCCTCAGAGTGTTATAGTGATCCAAGTCAGTACAGACGATTGGTTGGTAAGCTCATTTACCTAATTGTTACTAGGCCAGACATAGCTTATGTTGTTGGGCTCTTGAGTCAGTTTATACAGGAGCCGAAAGAGGTTCACTGGCATGGTGCCTTATGTGTGCTATCCTACTTGAAAAGCAATCCGGGAAAAAGGTTGATGTACTCAGACAATGGTCATCTCAATGTTATGCAATACACAGATTCCAGTTATGGATGCAGTCAAGGTGATAGGAGGTCAATCTCAGGATATTGTACCTATGTTGGAGGTAATTTGGTGACATGGAGAAGTAAAAAGTAGAATGTGACATCTAAGTCTAGTGCAAAGGCAGAATACAGAGCCATGTCCTAGGCTACCAATGAGTTGATGTAGCTTCGATCCCTCCTTACTAAGTTAGGTGTTCAGGTGTCCACTCCTATGGTGATGCACTGTGATAACCAAGTTGCCATTTGCATCGGCAGCAATGATATGTTCCATGAGAGAACTAAACACATTGAGATTAATTGCCATTATATTCGAGAGTTGGTGGAACGTGGGCTTGTATGCACGTCATACACTCGGTCTTCTGACCAAACTGCCGACATCTTTATTAAGAGTCTTAGTGTTGGAGTATTTAACAATTTTTGTATCAAAATGGGAATATTCGATATATACCTTCCAGCTTGAGGGGAAGTGTTGGTTAAATGGACCCTGATCCGTTTACCCATTTACTGTTGTATATCTATACCATGTAATTAGTCATTAGTTAATAAGTAAATCTTGTTTTCAACTATATTAATAAACATAAAACCTATTTATATAGAAGTTACATGATGACAAAAACTAATATTCAACTAAAGTGAGACTAAACTCACTTATAATACAAACTCTACTACATAACTCTAACAATGTTCAATTTATATCAAGTCATAAGTACTTGTTTTTATGAATGATTACTTTTGCATCAGTTGGATCTTCTAACTAGATCAACAGGTGCCCAAAGTTGTTAATCTTATATTATATTAGTTTCTCTTGTATAGTCTCTATATATGGAGGCACTCATGTCATACCAAGAAGAACAATCTACTTTACAATTTCTTGTTTCCACAATTGACACCTTCAAAATCCTAATGTAATAAAAGAACAGAAGAGAATTTCTTCACTCAAATCTAAGAACTAGATTTCACAGCCCATGCCTTAATCACAAAGGGTAATCAATAGCATATATTTTCTTTTATTTTCTTCTATCCAACTCTATTAGATTACATAAAATAATTTTCAAACGTATCTATCAATATAAATTTTTCGCCACCAAAATTTATATGTACAAATAAATATTTTCCCTTCTTTATAAGTATATGTACAAGACTAAAAATCTAAAATGATTACTTTCATTTTAACCTCAACTACTATTGCTCCAAAGCTTATTAGTCTATATCAAAATTTATTGCTCTATTCACATATTGATCTCTATGTAATGAAGTATAGTTGAGTGCATGGATGCCTTAAAAAACTACTTTTTAAATTTAAAAGCATTATTTTTATCACAAAATTACTTTTGTTATAACTTCCTAAATATTATCGTTTTAAAGATTATAGACCCCAGATACCCAAAACCCACTTTTAAGAAGAAACCAAAGTGGAAGTTGTTAATTGTAGACTTAATTTTCTAGTACAAAGATCCGACGTATAACAAGATTACAGAGGTTTTCCTAAGTAACAAGGCAATTATAGAGGTTGAAATATTTAGCTTCTAAGGGAGTACACAACTATAAACAACATAAATAGTTCTGCATATATAAATTCATGCATTTTTCACAAAACTGCTTAATGCATTATGATGATAATGGTTTTCTTATCACTCGTTTGCACATAATGTATAAGAAATTAGACAATAAATTTCAGGTTCTTTCAATTTAATCTCTTCTCCATCTATATGCATAAACACAAAACTATGTAGTTGTTCTTTTGTAAGGAACTTGAGAAAATATTAAGGAAAATAATCATCTAGACTTTTACCAAGACAAATCTCTTAGCTTCAGAGTATTATTTAAAAATAGGTTCCCCAAAGCATGACAAACATTCCATTGGACCTGAAAGAATATAAGACATTCAGAAAGAATGTAAAGTATTTGTAGCCAATTCCAAGCTGCAAAACAAACAAACAACAGTGTACAAATGAATAAGCTTGCTAAGTTATGAAACCACTTAATGTTTTCCCTAATCATATAATGTTCATCACTTTTACCTGATGAAACTTGCAATCTGATTCACTATAATTTAATGTAGAACAAAATAGCAGCGAGAAAAAAGAAATACCTTCACATTTCCTGTCGTAACACATGAAACAAAAGCCTGGACCATTTTCTCAAGCCAAAGTGGATTACCTAGATTTTTCATATGAACTGATTAAATTTTTAATTCTGGTCCTACTTTTTCATGTGCATACTGAGAAGTAATATACTTACTACAAAAGTTCCCCTTCTCATTACTAGAAGTACAATCCTCTGTAAAGATGACAAATCTTGAAAGATTCCCTAGAGCTCGTACAGCATTTGATTTGATCTGCAGGAGTCCCAAATACAGTAATTAACACAAAAAATTAGTTGAAACGAATTTTCAGTGCTCTGCCAGGATTATGATAAGTTTGCATCATTGGTTAGTACTTTGGGAGTATGAGGAAAAATAGCAGACAAAGAGGAAATTGGAAAACCCAATTAACTAGCATAGAATGATAATGGGAAGAATGCTACATTTATACATAAGGTCTTTAGTGATGCAAGAATGCTGTTACAATGCAAGAATGCTGTTACAGTGAAGAAATACAGAAAGTGCTTTCAATGAGGAATAACTGATTATAATAGCCAGAAAAAGTACACAAGAAGAGCATGAAGATATTTGCACAAACACCTAAATTTCAAATCCTGTCACTTTCTGGCAGGTACACAAATACCTCATTTTGAAAGTACTTTTCCACCATTGCTTCTTTTATTACATTCAAAGATAACACACTGTCAGATATGCATGATGATTCACTGCTGCTTCATTGCAGGAAATGTGCGTTGTATTCACTTCATGTTGGACACAAAGAACACAACCCACCCAGAAAAAAAATAAACATGATTAAACGACATTCACATTTAATTTTCCATCTGTAAGAACAGAAAGTAACCTGACATGGAAATACATATGGCACACAGATTCAGAAAATCTGTAAATGATTGGTATTGAGTCCGGTTGTCTGCAACATTCAAAATTTAATTCTGTGGACTAGCACCTCTCATGCATTTCATGTTCTCGACACACTTAATCCACTTCTCTTCTGAGTACCCATGGCCCAACATCAACTCTTGTACTCCCATTTCAAAATCTTTCTGAATTCCTGGTCATCTCTACTCACCTCAAACTTTCTCTATTACTTTTTCTAGCCTAAATCAACATCACATGGTATCAGCACATAGGGCCCCTTTATTCTTAGAAACCCCACCGTCACCCAAAGCTCCCTCTGCCACCCCTAGAGGTGATGTGGTCTGTCACCTTCAGTTACAAGGTGCTATGGATCTCATCCCTAGATTGCAACTCCCTAACCAATCAATCTGCCATAGCTGCTTGATGTTTAGTGTGGCATAGGTATAGAAAACCTTGTAAGTTTCACAAGTGAATGAATCACCAATCCAATGAGTGTTGTCAAAAGTATGAATGACTAGAATGGGAGCAATTATCCACTTAAGTACCAAAATCTTCACAAGTTGGCCAATCTAGTGACACAAGGCTCACAGGTGCTTTTACAGTTATAAGATAAATATGTCAAGTTTCTACAACTCTAAGACTGCTTGATCTTTGCTAAAGCATCTCATACCACGACTTCTACCTTGGCACTACTGCTCTCTTTAGCCCCCAAAAATGACTCTTAGATAATAAACTCTAGCACATCCTCTCACCTGTCAAGCACTTGTGATTCGTTTACTCATCTATCCAATTTGTCTGAAGTTATTTTCATGATCATAGCTAATGGACACACCAGCTTTGTCCGTAGAGAAGGGATTATTCAAGCTTCATCCCAACCAATCCTTGATCACATTCTATTAGTTCCAAATTTTCCCATCAATTTATTGTCTATTGTTGCTATTACCTAGCATTTATCACGTTTTGTAACATTTTTTCCATTCTATTGTATTTTTTAAAACCTGCAGATTGTGAGGAAGATTGGTTTGGACTATAAGGCAGAGCAAATATGTATCTTCTTGTTTAGGATGACGTTCCTTGTAGATTGGCTCGCATGGCATCCACCTCCAAGCCTTTTGTTCTTTGGAATTATCAATTACGACATTGATACCATTGCAAGCTTTGTGATATGGTGATGAATAAAATTATCTACACACCTTATGCTCAGTCATTAGAGCAACAAGCAAATATTTTTACAAAGAGCTTAAGCATAGAGGTATTTAAAAACTTATGTACCAAACTAAACATTATTGATATTTATGCTCCAATTAGAGGAGTGTTATATGATTTATGTAAGAATATTATGTAACTCTTGCAATCTCTATAGATATAGAGAGTTTGCTATGCTAAAGCAGCAATTACACTTTCTAGCCTCAATCACAGTCACAAAGAAAAATAATTGTTTGGCCTTGTCGTATATATCTTAAGATTACAAACAAAAGGATTGATGCTGCTACCTTGTCACCATCTCTTGTAAGCCGCAAAGCACTCTCAATTAAAAGATCTATGGATGTGGTATTGACTCTTTGATCTGTATCAAAAAAATGCAGAGATAAGCACACATAAATTAGAAAAGCAAAATCACCACCCTCAAGATTTTTACCATCACATATGTGCAAGTTTATATCAGTTTCCCTGTATCGAAGTGAATCACATATATTTGCTAAAGCCCATGATGATGTTATTCGTACCTGAGAACAAAGCACTGGACACATGATATGTCTCAATGATGAAAGCAAGCATTCAAGGAAATAGAATGAAGCTCCTACCGTGACTATGGGGTCATGTGTGTTGAACTCTGCTGCGTGGACAAATTCATGCAGCACCTTTGCACTGCAGAAAAGCAGTCCATGGCTCTCAACAATCAAATTAATCTAATAGAAGTGATGAAGTACCTGGAGAATATATGTGGAAAGCATGCAATGACACCAAGTGCTCGACAAGCAGCAGACCTCACAGAAGCAACATTATCATTCATTGCAGCAGTTATCTGTAAAGATATTTTTGATAAAAAATGATTTTTTTTTTTAATTTTGACCCAAGACAACTAAAAAGTACACAAATTATGAAAACTTACAATAGAGGATATAATGTACTTTTGCTCATCATCTGTAAGAGAAAGGAAGACAGAACAAGTCATGCCTGCAAAACATGTTATTGATGCAGCTCTTATCTGTCATTAAGACAAATACAGAAAAATGCAGTCATCGGTACCAGTTCAAGTAACTTCAATATATGTTACCCATCTGTACATAAAAATCAAACATACAAAATGCAACACTGAAAAGTAGAACTTGAGAAACTGTTCCTACAAACCATGAGTGTGAGAAAATACATAGCCTAAAAAGTCACAAAACACTCATGCAACATTGACTTTGATACATGTACTATGTCTCAAACCCAGCTTAGAGGGTAGACTGGCTCACCTCACCCTAGACAATCACCCATATGGAACTCGCCCATGAGTTGCACAAAAATCAACCAAAGGATCAGGAAAACCGACCAATGTCATCAATAAGAAGTGACCAATCATAAGCAGGGATAAATGTCAAGCTCCAAAATAACCAAAAATGGTTATTCACTTTTGTTGTCATTGTTTCAGATTTATTGGCTTTTATTTTTTCCCATGGAAAATGCTTTCTAAGTTGCCTGTTCGTTCCTTGGGTTTCAAGATATACTGTTAAAATGTCAAAGAAGACTTCTTGAAGAAATGAAATTGACAATCAATATCTTGTATGTTAGGCACTTTAATAGTGGTTTCAGAAATTTTAAATCTTAATGAAGAAACAACAGGAATACAACAAGCTAAGATAATTTAAGTAAAACATGAAATGGACAGCATAAATTAGAATTGATTTAAACATGAAGGCGATGGTAATGAACTATTAATAAATAAGAACTACAAACCTGTGGAAGCCTATGAGTAAGAGATAGGGGTAGATGTTTCCCAAGCACTTCAGACCAAAATCTAGATCCATTTGGAAATTCTTGATCACTTCCATTTGATATATTCAACCCATCAAATTCATGAGATGGTGCACATGATATCATTTTTTTTCTTATAGAACCAGAGGTGCATAGAGAATCCAGCATTCTTCCTTCTATGTGGTCATCTATTCCTTTAAAACCAGAAGATGCACGAAGAGATTCATCCAAAACCTGAACAATTATCAGTAATAGATACAGATTACCAAAAAAAACTACCAATAAATGGAAATTGCAAATGACATTGTGAAAGCCTTCAGAATAACATAATTACAAGTTCCATTTACTGAATAGTTCCATAGGAAACAACCAAGTTTAAATGTCAGTTCTCATTCATTTGATAGTGAGAAGACTTACCTCTATTTTGCTTTTTCAAGCAGGGTTTACATTTGTTTCTGCATCTTTCTTATCAAGAGATGACAAGAAGGCAAGGTGTTTTAGCACCTACCCATCTGTTATTTTTTCCAATGTTTGACATTTGAAGCTTGTTCTTTTTATTTTTATTTTTCTTTATTTTGTAAATCATAATTGTCTAATACTAACTTTGCCTACAATAAATAAAACCATCAATTATTGCATATAACCATACATCAAACAATATGTAAGGAAGAACTATTATTTTTGGGATGACACATCTGAGTTTTTAGAAAATCCTAACAAGTACTGGAGACTCATTAGCAAGCTAATTTATTTAGGGCATGTTAGTGCTGACAGAAATGCGGAAACGAAAATGAAAAGTTCAGAAGAAAAGGAAAATCGGAAATATAAATGGAAAGTGCTGACAGAAATCAAAAAAAGGAGGTGTTAGTGTCGAACAAAAAGCATAGACGAAAATTGTAGTATAATAACAATTATTATAACAGTTTTGAATTTGGTCCATCAAAATTATTATAAATCAATGAATTAAAGATTTCTTCAATTTAAAATAAACATAGCAATATCTTGAATTTTGTTCACTAAGAATTTCTAAAATAAGTTCATCAGCTTTTGCATTCCAACTTGTATGGCACCTTCCCCCAACCTTATGCAAAGAATAGCAAATAATTTTAGTTCATTATCAACCAACAAAAAAAATTGACAGTTGATTATCTCACTAACATGATCATGAAACATTATTGAGAAAACATTAATGAAAATTACTATTTACTACCAAAAAAAGGGGTGTGGGTGAACAGTGAGCACATGGAAGAGGGGTGCAAGCGACTAACGAGGGCCACTGCGACGAAAAAAAGGTTATGGGTAAACGGCGAACGATGACCGTGGAAAAAAGGGAAAAGGGGAAAAGGCGACGAGCCGTCAATTAGGAAAGGATAAAAGGGGAAAAGATGATGTGTGGCAACGAGCGAGCGGCGAACGAAGTACGGTAGAAGAGATGGGTGCGAGAGGGTGATGTGCTAGAAAGTTTCCCCTTTTCTTGAGGGTGGGAGTGGGAAAAGGGGAAAGTCCATTTCTTTTATACTAGACTTGTCAAAAGGAAATCAAGAAAGATAATTCTTGATTTCCGTCTACCACCTAATGCTAGAAAATTTCAAACCTAACAAAATTTGTTTCCATTTCCGGATTTCCATCAAGCACAAACCCCCCTTTAACAATTACTTGATCAATTATCTCCTTTCGTAATTTATGCAACAACCAATGAAGGTGCATTAAGGAGTTGCTTGAGTTTTTGCCTATGCCAAAGGTAACCCTAGAAAAGGTCTAGTATATGAGAATCAAGGTCATCTCCAAGTTGAAATATTTTCTAAATTAGGCTATGCTAGAGATTGTGAGGATCAAAAATCTACTTTAGGTTATTGTACACAAATTAGAAGAAACCAAGTCACATGGCACAGCAAGAAACAAAATGTTGTTTCCAAATTCAATGCAAAAACTAAATATAGATTCATGACGTAAACTAGGTGTGAAATGATGTGAATAAAGTCCTTTCTTACCGAACGTGGATTTTTTGTTGTTACTTCAATAAAGATGCACTGACAATCAAGCAGTTATATATATTGCTAGTCATCCTACCTTTCATGAAAGAACAAAATACATTAAGGTAGACTATCATTATTTTCAAAATTTAGTGATAGATGACAGTGTCTCTACAGTATATACTCCTTCAAAACAACAAACAAATATTCTCACTAAAGGGCAAAATATTAGACATTTCCAAAAATTTTGTAGCAAGTTGGGCATGTTAGACATCTCCAACTTAAGGGAGAGTGTTGAAGTCATTCATATATTAGTATTATTTTGGAGGGCTTTATGTAAATTGCTCTATAGATATATACTTGTACCCTTGTAATCAATAATACACAACCCTATTTTCTATCTCTCTCTCTCTCTCTCTCTCTCTCTCTCTCTCTCTTTGAACAAAATGCATTTGTATAACCCTTTCCATTTGATCAACAATAAAGGAAAATTTTATTAAAACCAAAAGTAGTCACGTAATCCTAAGAAAAAATCAGAAAATTGGGACCCACCAAGCTGCCAACAAACTAGATATAGGTAAAAATAGATCGAAAAAATGACCATCACATGAATTAATCGGTAAACATCAAGACAAGAACCTAAAGCACCCAAATCCTTTCATTTCAATCAAGCCATTCCAACTTCACCATCATTTAGTTTCCTACAGAATCTTACATCCTAGATGATCCATTCCTTGAAGCACAAACTCAGAGATTCTTGCAGAATGCATGCAGCAGCAAACACAACATAGGAATGGAAACTTTCAAGGACAATTGCCACCCCAATATCAAACCAAAACTCACCCAAATCACCTCAATCGACAACCTCGTGTGACTCAAAATGAAGCACATCCTCTAACAATAAGATTCCGCCCCAAACACTTCGTGCTCAATTGATCACTGGAATATTCCCAAACGGAATTCTACCTTGTGCCACATCCCCACAATCACTCTCTGGTACAAAAGCTGACTCCCTTCCCTCAGTCATCACAACCATTTCCCCAAGTAGATATAAATTGGAAGCATGCATATCACAGATATGCCAAGCCTCAATGCCATACCACAATCTTGCCCCGTTTTTGCCACATTGCCATGGAAAATGCTGCATAACACTACAGACCCCATTTATTAAAGTCAAGCTATTCTGAAAATGGATTAAAAAAAACACATTAAAAATTGTCATCAATGTACAAAAGATCAGCATGAACTTGCATCCCACTTCACAATAGAGAAAACATGCATTCCACTGTAAAGTCCCTGAACCCAGCAAAAATCACCAACCCACAACAATGAATTGATCAACTCTTCAATTTGATCTGCCTTTGCACCTTTACAGTCACTGTGAAAATTCAGGTTTTATGCAATCTATTATTCTTTATTTAACAGCAAACTCACTGGAAAAGTTTCACCAATAGGTCCAACAACTTATCCCACCAGAATGGCATCTTTTCCTGTACAAGCGGTAAAACTTTTTTACTTTTCGTTAGAATGTTGAAGGTTCATCATACCCAATGTTTCAAATATCAATATCATATCAAGGACGAGGACCTCAACAAAAAGGAAGCATATCAAAGATCAAAGATCATAGTTTTTCAAAAAATTAAAATATAAAAGGATTTCTTTGATTTTTTAATACTTCCACCATTTTTATGTGATAAATTTGTTCAGTTTTTCTTCTCTTTTTTCCTTTCCTTCTTTATAATCTCAATAATTAAAAAATTAATTGATTATAAGATTTTAGTGAAAATTATAACTTTTTATTCCTATAATGCAATTAATATGTTCTGCACAATTCTCACACGCTAATTGAAAAAATAAAACATAAAATTTGTGAGAATATAGACGTGGAAAGTTATTCATAAGAAAACATAATTTTTAACAAATTTAAAAAGTTAAGAATTTTTGTGATTTTTTAATACTTCCAACATTTTTTAAACATAATTTTTATGAAATAATTTTCTAATTTTTCCGTTATTTTTTTTCCTTTCTCTTTCTCTTACCAGTTTTTCCTTGTCTTATTGTTCTTTTTTTCGTTTTCGTTTTTTACCTTTTCCACTCATGTGCTTCACCAGTTCACCCTCCCTCCTGCCTCCCTTTCACCTAAAAATTCTAATCAATTGCTCAACTAACATCAATGAAACCACTTTCAACAAAGGCTTGGATGATCAACGAACACTTCAACAATCAACAAAGAAGCCTTTAGCAAAGGCTTCAAAAGTCAACGGTTAACAAAACTATAAAAGCTTCAATGAAAAACCCAACACTAGATCAACTGCTCTTTTCATTGAATTTATCGATCCAACCTCTAACAACTAAAAAAATACACTAGATTGAATAATTCATCAATCTAATATCGATCTACAATGACAAATTGTTCAGTCCAATGTATTTTCAAAAATACATAGGATATTGACGAATTGACGAAATTTCACCAATCCGTCTAAATTTTTAAAACTTTGGATAGTACATCTAGTGCATGTGCACCATCTACTTCAAAGAGAAAAGGAATTGCAAGCATGTCTACAACATACATTCAAAAAATATAGGTTTATCAAAAAATACCAGAAAAATTGGAATTAATAACATAAAAAAATTACCTTGATAGCAGCTACTAAACATTTATCATTGTATGATGCCAATAATGTTTTGTTATCTCCTTTCCCTATGCTAGCCAAGGTCTCATGGCTAGGACTAGTAAAACTATTCACATTTAGAGCACCAACAATAGAAGTAAAAATTTGTTCCCAATATGTATTTACTATGCAAGGGTAGTTATGCAATGCAGCTCGGAGAGCCTGCAAAGAACAAACCAAAGCAAAGACGTCAAAATAGGAAAGGCTACATGATATTAGCAAAGTACATCAAAATTGACATTAAGAAATGAAAATCATCATTCAATGAACCAATTTCAAGTAACAACAACAATTTGAGTTATAATAAAACTACGAAGGGTCTACCACATGAATCCTTTTCTTCTAAGTATTTTTATCTATAATCAAACCTTCAGTTAAATTATATAAATTTAAATCTTTTCTCACAATTACTAATCAAATAGTTTTAAGCCTTCCTCTACCTTTTAGTTTCTTCTACATTAATTAATTCCTCTCTCCTAATTGGTGTACTCTTTGGTCGCCTATAGACATGACCAAACTACATAAATTGATTTTCTCTTATCATATCTTATATTCAATTGACGTAACTCCTAATAAAATCATTTTTTAAGCATCATTCAATGGACCAATTTCAAGCATTTCAGAAAAAGAGGACACAATTTCAGAAAAAAAAACCCTCAAAATTCAAGTGATAAAATATTTAACATTGAGAAGGAAAAATCATGAAAATTGAAACAAGTAAATATGGACTACTACACTGTTGATAGATAGAAAATTGAAACTATTATCAGTGAACATACCTAAAGCCTCTGAAGTAAACTGGATGGAATTAAAAAAATGCAGGTACACCTTTTACAAAAGAAATTACCTGCAAAGCTTCAACTTTAATAACAGCATGTGCATTCTGTTCAGAAAATTGAATGAGAATTTGGAGGATATTTGAACATCGATGAGTAAGACTTTCACCTGAAAATATTGTATCAAAAATATGATTGATGGCAATAACTTTTCCAAAAATATATAACCCAAATCAGTGAAAACTACTAGTGCAAAAAATAATTTTTACCAGATGAATGTTTTTCTTTTACATTTTCAGGCTCATTCAATAATGTTTTTTCACTTTTTTAAATATTACTTCATTTTTTCCCTTGTTTGTAACCTTTTTTCTCTTTATCGAACAGCACTCCTTTCATAGGGGATTCTAAATCCTCTCTAGAATTATTCTGTTTTTGAATAACTCTTCTATTATGGTCTAATCTACCTTTTTACTTTTTTCAAGGATCTTACTAGCTGATGCAAAACTGTAAAACCAAATGATATTTCAGATCTCTCTCATTCTACATTATTTCTAAACAATATTATTTAAATCAGCTTTCTCACACATAATGAAACATCAATGCATTCCAACTATTTTTCAATGAGGATTGAATCTAAAACTTATATGATGATAATTTCTTCTATTCATCATCAATTGATTTTGAAATAGAATTTCAACACAATATCTAAATCAAATTCACACATCTACTCAAAAATACTCATAAGCATAAAACATAACAAATAGGAGGGAGAGTTGAAATAGTTCTACATTGGTTAAAATAAAAGCCAAACCAAAACTTATATGAGGATGGATCTTTCCAGTTACTGTATATTAGTTTTAAAAAAGAAATTTAAAAGATATAATGTCAAAAACAAAGCAACCACAAAGAAAGACAAAGGAACTCACAAATGATCCAACACATGCTAAAACATGATAAGTGAGAGGAAAGGAAAAAGATTCCCCTTCACGTGAAGGGGAAACTTGTCAACTTCAGTAGAAGAGAATGATTTCTGTAGGACATAGGTAGTGTGTTGAAATTCCATAAATAGTTCGAGATGTTAGTTATCTTCTATCAATTTCCACAGTTAGTGCCTCATTTGGAGTTCTATACTAGTGTCCATAGTCCAGGTGCCCAAACACTGTTTATGATACATTCTTACCAGAACAATGCAATTAATTGATGCACTATAGCATAAGAAAAAGTTTTAGGGGGGGGTTGTGCCCCTTGGAAAACCAGGAAAAGGAAAATCCGAAAAGAAATTTTGAATTTTCTAGCGTTTGTGCAAACTAGTAAATCTTGTAAAAAAATTTATTTTACCGTTAGTAGAAATACTGACATTTTCCACTGCTGCCAATGCCCTTTGGTCCGAAATTTTTCAAACCTTCATGGAAAAAATCTAGCTGGCACTACCCAACTCTCACCACTTCACCCTTGAGGTTGCCCGTAACTCGAAAAAACTGTTTGTGACACTCCCTTCTCCCACAACTCTCCCAACTACTCGCATCACCCCTCAACTTGCATTGTTGGACTCGCCTTACCGCTCACATCGCCCCTTGACTCACATCACCACTTGTGTCACCTTACCTCATCACTTGTGTTGCCTTACCTCATCACTTGTGTCACCCCTTGACACTTGTCGCCTTGCCTCATCGCTTGTGTCACCCCTTGACTTGCATCGCTGCTTTCACCTCACCACTGCTCATGTCACCCCTCAAGTCACGTTACCCTATGGCTCGCACCATCAAACTCACCTTGCCACTGGCATCACCCCTTCTACGTCAACAACTTCCATCATAGAAGGGCAGTCAATGCAGAAATAATAAAAATAAACAAATTATTGAATATTACAGAATATTAAACAAAAAAAAATTAAAGAATATTTACAAATTTTCTGAAATTCTTGTGATGTACACAAACAATTTCACAAATTTTCAATTTCCAGATATTCCTTTTCTTTTTCCTTTTCCATGGATGGAGAAATAATAAAAATAAACAAAATATTGAATATTAAAGAATATTAAACAAAAAATATTAAATAATATTTACAAATTTTCTGAAAGATATTCAAATAATAAAATACATGGTTGCGAATGAAGTGATGATCATCATAATTTCTTTCTACAACTAATACATCTGAGTGGTTTTTACTTTTTAGACTGAATCAAAAGATCTGCATTCTTAAAAATGCAAGGGAAGTTGATTCAAATGCAAAATAAATTGCATTTTACATTAACATAATGTCCTCTTTCATCAACAAGCAAGTTCTATAAAGCAGGTTGGATAGCTTTTGTAAAAAAGAAACACAATGATATGATTATAGAAAATTAAAAAAATGCCACTTCAACACACAAAAGATAGCAAACCAGGAGGCAGTTCTTCTTGAAGCAATTTTAGTACATGTAGTGAAGGAGTTGATGTAGAGAGAACCGATCCTATGCAAGTGAAAGCACAGGGCTGCATAAAAACATTCCAAATAAAATTGAGACATTCAGACAACAATGTTTATTACAATCTAAAGAAGGAAACAAGCAAGGATGTATTTGTGAGCAAATGGAAAACTAACCAGAATATCTATCTGGTCACTTTTAGAAGAAATAACCTCATCAATCCTTATTTGAAGAGACGTTATAACACTAGGCAGCAAGTTGTCAGGCATTCGAGCATATCTGATCAAATGATACAAGCTATAAAAATGTAAAATGGTTGCAACAGAGATTGAGATTTTGAAAGAAAACTGGTTTCAAAAGAGAAGGAAATTTTGAAACAAAGTAAAGAAATTAATATATAACATATAAATTTATCATTAAGCACAACTATACACCTAAATCAAAATACAAAATAATACATGTATTATCATACATACCCTTTTTTGAGCAACAATGACACAATTTTTATCGAAATCGAAAATACAAGAAAACAAGGTCACACAAACCTAAGCCAAACAGGAAAAAACAAAAGCCAACAAAGGATAGCAAACAGTTCAAACAAGCGAACATTTTTTCCTTAAACCATTTCATTTTTTGGAAAAAGGAAAAAAGTTTGGAAAAAAGCCTAATTTTCCTTTTTGGGAAAAAATGATCATTTTCCCATTTTAGCCATTTAAGGGGCCATATTTAAAATTTTTAGATTTTATCTATTGAGTTATTTTCATTGATACAAGAAAACAAGGTCACTTATTTTGTTGTTTATAATTCTAATTGTACTTTTCATATATTTATTTATCTTTGAATTTAACTATTTATTATTGAGTGATAATTACACAATAAAAATATGTTTTTGAAATTGTATTAGATGTAATTGAATTACAATTTATTTTGTTAAGCTATTTTGATGATTGTGATTCTAAAACCCTAATATTTTTGTAAACTAAAATATCAAATTTTTATGTAGATATGTTGTTAACAATAAGAAGGATCAATTTTTGAATCAAGGTTTGCAATATAGTTTTCATTCTTTTGAAAACAAAAAAGAGGGGAAAAGAGATAAAATATGGTGAATTTTTTTGTTTTGAGCTAAGACTTAAATTCTTAAACAAAGGTCCATCAAAGTTGTTCTTGAAAAACATTGATGAGTGGGTTCATGGGGAGGGCAAAAGATTCCTTCCATGACCCCATCATTCTGTGAGCAAAGGGAGTGCACAAGAAGAAGACCACAGAACTCTCACGTTTTCTAGTGGATCTAGGTGTGTCAACCAAAGAGGGTGGATGTGCACAACCACATGGCAACCAATGAAATTTCCAATAGGACTTTTGGTGTGTTGGCGAGTTGGGGCCAATGCATGACTATTTGCGAGGGATGAGCTATCAACAGGGTGCAGGGGAGATTCTGGGCATTGGCTACAAGGGAAAAGATGGGGAAGCGGATAGTCATTAGGGCATCTCTACTTTTAGAAAAAATTAAATAAATCCAGGTCGGATTGCAGTTATTTTCTTCTTTTCCCCAAGTATTTGATTTGTATGTTTGCTGCTTTCCTGCATTAATGCCACATCAACATGTTACCAATAGATTAAGTAGGTGGTTAGATTTAGTGGATAAATATTAATTTTGGTAAATTTTAAGTGGTATGGTTTTATTTGTTGGCAAATGCATGTATGAAATGACCAATGATGATGTTAAATTTAACCATTATGTGATTGAAATGGATAAGTTATCATGTATTAACTTTGCTAATAGAATACCGAACTTGTGCATGTGATATGATGTCTAAATTTATTGTTAAATCATCCTGTTATACTGTGAGTTATATTTCAAGGCATGGAATGTCTCCTATCTTTGTAAGAGCTTCAAGCCTAAAATATGGTCAGCTTGATGCCAAGAGTGATGCCAGGTTTGACCCCAGGTTGTGATGCCAATGTATTGTGGCAAGTCATGTTGTATTTCATCGGTATAACCTGCTGACCTAAGATGGTTGTTACAGGATTTGAATTCCTGTAATAAAGGGCCTAGAATGACATGTGGAAGCTGATGAAATAAACTCCTTATGTACAGTGGAGGAGTTTGCAACAATACAGTTTTCTATGTTAGTACATCGCAGAAGCTACTTGTAGCCTGTGTCAGTGTGCTTGGCATCAAGCACCTGACAATGTCTGTGGCTAAACATCAATTGGTGGTTGTATGGTTCAATACCTATGGGGTCATCTATCTCTTTAGCCTCATTTAAAGTGGTCTGAGGCAAGTTTCCTCTATTTGGGCAGAGAGAGATAAGGCCTTGAGCCAGTCAATAGTTGTCATGTAAGATTAATGTTGAACTTTTATCTAATGGGGCATATTGCATCAGATGTCACATGAACTTTTTAGAAAACGAATGTAGACTACCTTGACCTGTGATACACTCTTTTACCACATCCTAGATAGGCCTTGAGCCAGTCAATAGTTATCATGTAAGATTAATGTTGATCTTTTATCTAATAGGGCATATTGCATCAGATGTCACATGAACTTTTTAGAAAACGAATCTAGACCACCTCACCTGTGATACAATCTTTTACCATATCTACATTCTCCCACGAGGCAACAATTGACTAACATAGATAAAGATGTTGAGCTAACACAATATCTAATCCAGGTCCCAAAGCTCATGCCACACATTACCAACTCCAAGCAACTCTTTGATATAAAGGCCTTTTCCATATCAAGCTTCCAAACCAAGCATACTTCTCTTTATCTCCATTTCACCTCAATACATCCATGAGCAACAAGGACACCATCAAAAATGTGGCGACTATCCAAAGACACTGTGTAATAATCTTCAATGAGTTGGGGAAGGAGACATTTCGGCCCCTCAACCAGGCTTTAACCACCTCTTTGAAAATTCAGGTGAGGAGACTTATGGGCCTACTCCCTAATGTATCAAACCTAAAGCCATGAAGCTCTAGAAAAATGTGAAGCTTTCTGAGAAGATGGCTACTAAAATAACTTTTGATGCTGTTTTGAATGTTGTCTTTATAGAAGAAGCTTTCACCTCCAACAAGATTATCTTCAAGCCATTAATTCATTGCTAGTTGGAAGCTACCTTGTAGAAAAAGTTTGCATTTCTATCACTGACCTTTAACCATAATACTCGCATCTCTATCTCCAGGTGATCTATGTCAATCTACACCAAATTCTGATTTAGCTTGAACCGCAATTCACAATATGATTTAGATAAGTCTACAGTGCTATCTTCTTTAATGTCCAACCATGTAATAAGTTGAAGCTGACTCCTGGGTTTCGTATATGTAATAATTCAAGCACAAGAAATTTGATTTTAAATCGTATATCTAAAAAGTAGACAAGTGGCAAACATACATAAGCAATCAAATATCTTCATAATCAAATAAGCTCAATGATGAAGAAATTATTGGACTACAAAAATGTTATTTTTAATAAAAAACAACTAGCCAAACAACCAATTATGTTTAAACACTACACGCAAATAGCAAAACAAAGCCAAGATCAAGTTGACATCCAAAGAATTAGTTTTCCCTTTTTCTTGAGTGGGCAGTTATTACAAGCACGTGAGTATAGGAGGAAGATGCTAAAAAATGGTATGTCCATTTAAGCATTAGTTAAAAAACCAAGTAAAATCATAAAAATATCATCGTTATTTTACCAAAAAACATTCAAACAATTTTACAACAGCAATGTTGATGGCCCAATGATTCCATATATTAGAAAATAAAATTTTTTTTGGGTGGCAGTTAGGTAATAAAAATATGCATGAAGCATGCAGCTGTATATCACATGGTACAAGATTAAAGGCTAAACTGCAACAAAAGCACACATATGTAACCTAATAAATCATCTAATATTGCCATCAACTAACATGAATTTTAAACATAACAAGAATGTAGGATCAGAATCATACGGTGTAGCAGAAACTAGAAGTTTGATAACCTTGAACAAGGATGGCAACAAACTTTTTCGAGTTTCATGCTGAATCAGGTAGAGCAAACCTGCATCACAAAAGAAAATAAATGAATGTTGAGGGTGCATCAAAGAATGAGAAACCAGACTCAATTATTATTTATTTTAGTTTTTTAGTATTATTATTATTATGAGTGAACAACAACAATAATAATAACAATAACACAATAATAATAACAATAGTATCCAAATTTTCAGTCTTCAGGTGTGAATCTTCAGAAAAAAAAATCTGAATGAGATATTGCAAATATCATCATTTCCATTTTTTGAGAAGGTTAGAACAATCATGAAAATATTCTAGAATTATAGGTGTAGAAAGAAAATGACTAGATGTCTTCCCAACGCTTTTGAGGCACCCAGGAGGTTTTTCAAGACCACATGGGCCCTAGGCAGCGATAAACCTGGGTTAGACAGATACGAGTGGATCTAGTTAAGGATCCAATAATGATCCATCTATGTGACATCTTATATAAAAGGTTGTTAGGATTTTTAAACCCTAAAACAATAAAAAACTCTAGGAAACTCTTCAGTCTCCCCATTTCTCCTATCTGGTGCCTTAGCATCAATTCTGAAGCTCCAAAAACCTCTCTAGTGTGTTATTTAAGAATATACAACAGCAATTTGAACAATAATCTCACTATATGAGGTTGACCACATGAATCATTTTTTCTAAGGATTACTACCAACAATCAAACTTTGTTTAAATTACATAAATTTAATTTTTTTTCTCGGAATTCCTAACCAAGTAGTTTTAGGTCTTCTTCTAGTTTTTTCTACACAAATTAATTCTCCTCCCCTAATAATAAAAAAATCTCCTCCCCTAATTAATGCATTCTTTGGTCTTTTAAAGATATGAGCATGCTACCCAAACTGATTCTCTTATCTTCAATTACTCCTATTGTATTCTTAATAAGATCATTTTTTAACTTATCCCTCATAATATTACCAATCATCAATCTAAGCATACACATCATGTGTTATATATGACCATATATTTTATATTATATATCTATTTATATATTATGTGCATAAAATTACAGAAATATAATATATAGAGAAAGAATAATAATGTAATATACATCTATAAATAATCCAAAAAAATTTAAAAAAATAAGGGTGCCTATGTGCATATATATTTATCATACTCAGCTTGTTACTATTGCAATTATGCATTGGAGACCACCATTATCCTGTATTAGTGGGCTAACAAAATAAATTTATCCAAGGATTCCTTAATCCAGTATATATATTTATCAGTCCCCTTATTAGTGAAAACAATTCATGTTTCCTCTTCCATGAATTCCACGTGATGCCAAAGCACTAGGATAAGCCCTAACCTTAAACACCAAAAGGAGGATGACAACAGTTGCCAACCCTCTTCAATGATTCCACCTACCACCGCTGAAGGGCCACTGCCACCACCTATGGCCCGGCTAGGGTTGTCATTGCCTCTTATGGAATGACTAGAATAACCGATGCTTCTTCTTCCACAGCCAGCAGCCCACCTACAGCTCCACCCCACCAAACAATGGGTAATCAGTAGTATAGGCCAAAAAAAAAAAAGTCAGTAGTATAGGCTACAAGGCTACAGATTACACCACACCCTAGGCAACCTCCAAGTCTATTTCATCATTTCTATATGCAAACCTATTTTTCACAAGAATTTTGTGACTGTAGTTATCGATCATTGCACCTGGGAAGTTTATGAGAAGTATTCTTACTGTGTTTTCAAAAAATAATTGTAGGTTAATGATTTCAACCGCAGATAATACTGTTCAGCAGTGTTCTCAGTCTTTCAAATGCCTTTTGGTGAATCCTTTGCAAAGAAACTAAATGGCAAAATCTATTCATGATATTGTGGTGAGTTGGTACCTTTACGTTATGTCTTTTCTTCGCAATTGTATCCATCATGTACTGCATGCAGCATCTTTAGGGATTTTTATTATGGAATATGAATTTGGATACTATGGGTCTGTATACGTAGAATTAGACAAAAATAAATTATTGAAAATTTATTTATCAGAATTGAATTCAATTTAGGACTGTTTGTGCATTTCTCAGAATTGAATAGAATTAGAAATTTTAATGTTTATGCATACAATGCAATTAAACAAAATTAAATTAATTTTTATTTTTAAAAATAGAAAAAATTTAACTTATTTGGAAATTAAAAAATCTCTTATAAATGGAATACACTTTCAATAAAAGATCAAAGCATATAATTTTCATATGAAGTACTCCACATAAAGATTGTCTTAAAAAAATTAAATACATTACACAATAATAAAAATACAATATAATAATCACATATTTCTATTGATCCACATTTCTCTCATAATACAATAGCACAATCTATCCGCAATTTGTTTCTTGTGATCTTGACTATATCCACTACCAAGGATGTTTTTATAGGATAAAAGTGAACAAGATTATTAATAGGGCAGACTTCCACAAAAGAATCTCATGTTTCATCCTAAATATTAGCAATACCTCTTATATAATCTCATCCCATACACTTTGATTTGCCAATTTATTGTACACCTCGTACATCACCAACTAGGTTTTCATTTGACTATCCACATTTTTCTTCATAATATGTGCAATTGTTTTCTCATTGAAAGTGTTAATAACTTTTGTCTACCTTTTCCATTCCCTTCTCTCATGGCTTCACATAATAGGTCCAAAAAAATTTCATCTTGTTTTGCACTCCATGTCATGTAACTTCTTCCACTAGACTTCTTTTTATCAACGGAAGACATCTAACACGATAACAATAATAAAGTAGTCAAACATGGAAGATGAAAAATGTTCTCCACTAACATGTTTATTAAAAAAATATCAATGGAAAACAGGACATAAGTGGTAGGAACTGAAAATGTTATCAAACACAAAATTGATAACATGTTTTTCATACAAAACACGGAAAATGTTTTACATACATTATTGTTCAAGCATACAGAACATGTTCATACATTTTCATGAATAATCAGATCAAACATTCACAATGCAAATATGTTTATGTAAAATGAAAAAAATCGAATCTTCAACAAAATCATATTGATCGTTCACAATTTTTTTGGGTAAATCATTAAGAACATATTTTCCAGAACATTCATGTTGCAGAACATATTTTCAGAAAATGTCCAAAAAAGGTTCAGTTTCTATAGTTAGACAACATATTGTGCAAAGCATGTTTGTTCAAACTGAAGAAAAAAAATCAGATCTGGGGACCTCAGAACATAGATCTGGGTTTAGAGCAAATTGAAAGAGGGGTGTACAAAAGTTGTGGATGCATTTGCTCCTGTTGTCAGTGAGGGTTGATGGTCACAAGCAAGATAAGAGGAGCTGACAATCAGAAGTAGGGCTTTACAAGGATGAGTGGCAACAAGGAGTGCAGTCACCAGGCAAGAGGAGGATTGAGTCTAAAGGAGGCACACGTGAGGAGTCAAGGTGAGCAGACCAAAGCAATCGCAAGGCTTCGACAATGTGTCAACAAACACAATCGCAAGGGAGAGGATGAACCAATTGCAAGGAGTAGTAGCAAGGACAAGTGGCGACAAACCAATCAGACTTAGGCTTCGTTCTTTTTTTTACTCTCAACTTCTAGAAGTACTCTCAATTTCATAAAGACATGTACATTTCTCACATGTACATTCTTCAATATACTCTTTTTATTATCAAAATTATTTTTCTCCCTCCTTCTATCTCAAAACCGTTCTCCTAAAAATCACTTATTCCACTCCCAGAAACTGGAAGTAAAGAAAAAGAAAGCTCTCTTAGAGATCGCAAGTCGCAAGTGTCGGTGCAAGGAAGAAGGGTGATTCCCTTCAATTCGAAAGGGGGGAGAAATCAATTCTCAACCCCCACCCCTCTTACATGCCACCATGGTCGAGAATTGAATTCCAAAAGTGTTTGCTACTTTGCCTTGTCTCATCTTCCAATTGTCAAAGTAAGGGTCTGTGCGCCTAACTAAAAGTCAAAAAATAGAAATAACAATGGAAATAGAAAATCCAAATGAAAATGAAAATGGAAAGGCAAGAATATCAAAAAAAAATAAGGTCGTTTGTGTACATAATAAAAAGTCAGGAAAATTAAAAAAAATTATGATATTTTTCAGAAAGATAGGAGAACGTGTTAATTAAAACTTATAAATACAAATATTTTTTAAAAAATCTGTTTAAATACAAAAAATTAAATAAAACTTCATTTCTTCTCATAGAAGTTGATAAAGTTTAAATGCAAGTGATTTTAATAACTCAAAAAAAATTTCTGCCCCACATAAAAAAGGAATACATTTAAAACTGAAATGATTTTTGATCCAATCTCCTATGAGCGCATTGCATTTGATGCCCCATCATCTCCCTCTGTTTTCCACCCTTGCACGCATTTAACATAAACAAACATAGATCTAAGAAAAAATTTGGAATGTATCTGAGCTAGAAACAACAATAATTTTGAAGATCAAGCATAATAATCATTACAAAGTTGGAAAATACGAAAATTTATGTATTTAACATAAACACATATATATCTAACCTAAAGTGGAAAAGATCTAAGGAATATCACCTAGTGTTTACAACCCTTCTGAAAATACAGGAAAAATTATCTCAAAACTTTAAGATTGCAAAAAAAAAATATTTTACTTATCCAAAAAAAATTAGATCTAACCAAGCATAAGCTAAATCCATCACTTTATAGCTATGAATACAAGCAAAACGAAAATTATGAAAAAAAACAAGAAATAAACCATAAAAAACATAATTTTCAAAAAATGTGTAACTAACAAAGACAATCTTAGATCTAAAATAAAAACCAAGATCTGACCTCAAACAAAATGGAACTTCAATTAATAGAGTCAAGCCACCTAAAATTTCGGCATTTTTTGCCAAAAATGCATTGCCACCTCTTAAAATCTAGTGACTCATCCAAAATTGACAATACAAGTCGAAATTACAACCAATACATACCCAATACCTAAAATATCCCCCTTATCACCAAAATTTTGACAATATAGATTGATATGGCATACCATAGTTGAAAGATTCTCTTCACGTTTTCAATGTAACTAAACATTTTTCCAATGTAATAAAAAAAATATTTTTGCTACTACAAGATATTTACATATTAATAATAACTTAACTCACTCATATTGTGTATCTCTTGTTGTGATTCATCAAATCATGTCTTCATACTTCCCATCTTCTAACAAATTGGCGTGGTAGGACATAAATATAAACATATTTTGAACATTACCCACACCGCTGAGGTGTTCTTTTCAAACAATCAATTAGGGTTTTAGTTATTCCTCTCCCAATCCTTGTTTGTTTGTGATTTTTTTGGTTTTGTTTTCATCAAATCTGAGGGCTTCCTTCTTGATTCGACATTTTCTGTTTATTTTTTGGTCCGAGCTTTTCCCTTATTCTGCTCTATTTTCTTCTATGGCATGGCTTCTCTGGTGGCTATCGGTAGAGGGTGGTGGTCTGGTTAAGGTTCTGGTGATGGTATATTGCCGGTAAATTTCTTTCCTTAACCGAATCATATTTGGACTTTCCTCTCTTTCCTTCCTCCATTTCCTTTACAACATTTACTTATCCATGTATGTCTTTCCCTCACTTGAAACAGAAGACGAAACTGATAACAGGGAGGAGGACGACACCATCAGTGCCCACCCTACTCCATTACCAGATGGATTTGAAAAGAAGAAGAAAGAAATGATAATAGGGAGGAGGACGACACCAACAGCGCCCACCTTGCCCCATTACCAGAATGATAACAAGGAGGAGGACAACACCATCGGTGCCCACCCTACCCCATTACTAGGCTTGAGAAAAGGAAAGGAAAGAAATGATATCAGGGAGGAGGACGACATCATCAGTGCCCACTCAGCCCCATTACCGTGCATTTTGTAGGAAAAGAGGAAGAAGATGATGATAAAGGATGGGGAATGGAGATAGTCTTTCGGCCATGCCTTCACAGTTGAGTATGGATGAATGACTTCACAGTTTTTCCTCATTTGTCTGGGTTGGTTGATTGCAAGAGTTCTAGGGAGAAGAATTGATGGAGGGACAGTGGTTTTATAGCCCTAGCCACCGTTGGTTGCACAACCACTTGCACGCCAAAGAAGAGACGCATCCCATATTGAATTACAACTATTTGCCAATCTGAGATTGTATATATATTTTTATATTTTATTGTAGTGGTTATCTTGTATTATAAACATGTAATTGTATCGTAAATAATTGTCATGTATATTTGAACAATTATGTTTGCAATGAAAATTTTTAAATGATTATAATTTTTCATATTATCATTATAGTGTGAATTTTTTGATGTCAACAGTCAATATTTAGCACATCTTTCTAGAAATAAATTATCTCCTAGTCCAACAAAAAACAACTTGTATCTACAAGAACTTCAAAATCTAAATACGGTACCCTTCTGACTCCTAGTGATTTCTCATTCCAATCTAGAATCATGGTTTCAAAAATCAAAACGAATCATCAAAATTTCAACAATCCATCTCAAACTCTATTTTCCACAATACCGATTTACTTGGTATTGACGAATCGAACGATCTATCGTTGAGATGTTGCGTCGCCACCTTGAGTTGTCGAAGATGTTGTCGATGACGATGCCAACCTTCACCAAGATCATCGTCGCCAACCTTCACCAAGATCATCGATGCCTCCTTTGGCTCTAGAAGACATTGTCGATTGTAGAAAAATCACTATGGAAGCAACAGTATCCATCGTGGCTACAAAGGGCCAAAGGCACAGTGCTTCATTCATAGCTCAAGGAAGAAGATGTGAAACATCATACACGCAGCATGTGAGAAGGGAAAAGAAGAAAAGAAAAAAATAAAAAAATTATGTTTTAAAAAAGAAAAAAATTTAAAAAATAAAAAAATTAAAAGTTTTTAAATTTTATGTTTGCTAATAAATAACATTAATTTCATGTATATTATCACATTTTTTATGTTCAACTTTTTAAATTATTTCATTGAAGAATTTGTAAAATATATGAATTACATTATAAGAATAAAAATTTATAATTTCCTCTAAAATAGTATAATTAAATAAGCTTTTAATTATTAAAATCATTAAAAATGAAATCATTTATTTCTATATGTATAATTAATATATGTCTAATTCTTTTGATTTTGAAATCATTTGTCATTACAAGTTTATTTTATTTATTTATAAATAGTTTAAGACTTTTTTCATACAAGTGACTCCAATAAATTTATCTAATTGGTATTTTATGCCTGATAATTGTTTAAAAATTTTATCTAAGTGTTCTTATATGCTTATCATAACTTATTATATCTTATTTAAGTTAAAATTTAGTGTTTTATAATCATTTCCACAAAAATATTGTGTTTCCACCGATATAATCATCGATACATTTCTCTTTTTCAAAGGATCAATCTTCAATACAATACCGAGTTTTGAAACCTTGTCTAGAATATCAAGTGATTAGGACTCCAATTCCAATATCAAGAATGCTAAATGTCAAAAACTAAGGAATATCATAAATCAATGCATAAACAAGTGAGTCCTGCCCCTATAATTCAAAATAACAAAAAGAACAAATTATCTATTAAGCATTTTTTTTTTTAACTTTCCACTGCAAGAACTATACACAAAAGTTGTGTTTGTTTGCAATTCCAACTTCAGTTCTTATACTATAGTTAAAGTTGGTTAGACTTGTTAGTTAAAACTGGAGTTATATTTGTTTATAGTTTTTATGAATTAGTTCTTATACTGTCAGTCACTTATACTATGCGACGTAGTATTATTTGTCAATATTGTTCATCAATTCCAACAGCCTACAATAATAAGAACTAAAGTTTGCTAAACAAATAGAGCCTAAGTTTAAACATCAACTAAATAAAGTAAAGTCCCAGTAAAGGTCTATTACAGAACTATCAAATAAGAAATGCTCTGATAATTACCTCTGTGAAGTTGCATCAACATCTGACCAAGTGAACCCGAAAGTGTTGTAAATGAACCACATTTGGATGAGTCCTTATGTTCTGCTACTTGCAAAAAAATTGAGGAACGCCCATCAAGGATAGATGCCAAAGCTGAAATGGATGCCATTCGTGCCTAAGGGAATTATCAAGGAATTAGCAGTTGGCACCAATACTTCAATGGATGAAGCTGAATACAAATTACAAAAAAAAACCAGAAAATATAAACATGTTCAACAAAAGAATCAAGAATGTAAACAGACACAGCATCACCCACACCTTCATTACATGATCAAATAGCAGATTCGTCATTATAGTGGCCTGATTTTTCCTGTAGAACAGAAATTTACCAAAACCTCTAAGACAATGATTGCAACTTTGCATTATGACATCTGGAAAAAATAACTATGCATTATAGAGATGATAGGGAAGATACCTTGATTGTAATACATCATTGATAGGCAAGATCATTGTCCAATGAGAAGCAAGTGCTTTAGGATCAGCTTGACAAAGATCCTAAATGTAAAGCAAATTTTTGAGCAACAACAACATAGACATCATTGAAAAAAAGGAAAAAGGTAGGCTACACAAGCTGCAGGCATAACTAGAACTACACAAGCTGCAGGCATAACTAGAACAACACCACAAAAAAGGATTCCAAGGAAAGAACCTAAACAAAAAACCAAAGATAGGAGAAACTGCCAACAAAATAACACACAAAAAAAAGCCACAACTAGCAAGACAAAACAGTGTGACAAGGGACCCCAAGCATTCTGACACCAACTCATCAGATATATTAGCAGCTGCCTGTCAACATATAGTCCATTCCAAAACATAGTAGGAAATCCTGAATCCATACTTGTCTCTCCACTGCCAATCACCAAAAGATCCCACTATTCCACTCAAGCCACTGTCTCCACCACATAGCATGAGGAATGGAAAGCCAGATCTTCCTCTAATTCCTGTCACCACTTCTCTTCTTCTTGCAGACCATCTAGAAGGCCTCCATGTTACAATACTGCTGAATATTGAATTCCAGCAAGGACTCCCACCAATTGCAGACAGAGAGGCATCCAAAGAAGAGAGTCCACCACATGGCATACTTACAAGTTGGAATCACCACTTCTACAACTCCAACTTTGTAAGAATACAATAGCAAGGGGTGGCTATGAGGGTCGACTAAGGGAGAGGAGAGCACAATAGGCCTAGCAGGGGTTCCTAGTGGAAGAAGTGTGTTCACCTTACCATTCCTTCCACTAGAGATGGCATAGGTTGGTGGGACGCAAATTAGCAAATGGTCAATCAAGGGAATGGTGTGGACGAGGAAAGTCACAGGGGTGTTTAGTCAAAGGGTCCTGCAAGTGGGGAATGGCAAAAAGGCAGGAGTAAGATGGTAGAGTGTTGACAAATGTCTTCACTGCCTTGGGAAGGGACACTACACAGAGCGTCAGACCCTATTTGGTGTAGGAAGGGAAAAGGGTTGGGTTATAAGGCCTGTAGCCACCAGAGGAGGAGGATGTAAGGGGGATGCAGGAAGATGGCAGGCACACCAAGCAGAAAGGTGGTGGATTTGTAGCAGTCAGCAAAGATATCTCATCTTAGGAAGTTCCTTTGTAGATGTTTGATTTATCAAGCACCACAAGACTAAGGCTTGAAGAGGAAGCTGAACGTACATTAGGGTGGAAGTTGGGTGGCCAGGAGAATTTTCAAAGGAGGCTTCCTTATGTTGTTTCCAAATAATTTTTTTGGGTTTAATTGGTTTGAGCGGTAGAGATGTTCAACAGCAATTCTGGTGGAAAGGGGAAAGGTGATGTGTGTGCAAATCATGGGCTTTCCTCTGGACCAATGGAATGTTGAAGCACTTGGGGCAGTATATGGGGTGTTTGGAAGGCTAAAGATTGTTTGCAGGAAGACAGCAGAGGAGACATATTCTCCTATAAATGCTTGTTAGAGGATGATCCATGAAAGTGGGAAGAGGGCAGAATGGAGAGAGATGGAGTTGGTTTGGCAAAGGCAAGCCTTGCCTATCAGTCTGAGGAGCTTGTGAAAAGTTTAAAAAAAGTTTGTGGGGAGCTTGAGGAGGGTAGGTGTTTGGGGGGCCAACCTTGAAGGGTGGTCTCTCCTATTTCAATGTCAAGGAGAGAGCTAAGTCTTTATGCACAAACCCAAGAAGGGATCACGGGAGAAAATTCAAGGAGAGATGGCACCAAATGGTGGAACAAGAAGCAGTGGGGAGGGATTCGATCAAGAATTCACAACAATTCTTACTTGGAACTGAGGAGGGAAGCAAAAATTAATTGGGAAGTTGATGAGCCAATATGAGCCATTCTACCATGTCTTCAATATGATGGGCATGCCTCCCAACTTTTAGTAGGTGGTGAAAGGTAGGCAATTGGACAAGTGTGAGCTTAAAGATGCTCAAGGCCTATCAGGGGGCATTTTTGTTTCCTGAAAAGGCCGGATTCTTTCCCTTTTGGACCAGTGAAAAGGAGATACACAATGAATCATCATTTTCAATCTTTACAGGATGGGTAGACCTGGGTGGCATCGGCAGTCCATGGACCTGTGGCTTCCAAGTTGAAACATGAGCTGTTTCAGGAGATGGATTGATCCATGGCTGGTCCTCATATTTTAGTAGGATTCAAAGTGCAAATGAGAGATCCTCAAGAGCCAGTTTACATCATGGATTATCATCAGGTTGAATTGAGGAGAAAGTTTTATTGACCTTCCTATTTCTTTTTTCTTTTCTTTTTTTTTGACCTTCCTATTTCTGCACACAGCCTCCCTAGGTCGAATATGCAGGAAAAGCCAACCTTATCAAGAATTCATAAAATCTTGATATATCTGGAATGGGGTGCCAAGTATCAAAAGGTGTTGGTTGAAGTATCGTATGGAGCTTGCTCTAACCATATTGCTTTTTATTGGACACTAATGAGATGCGGTTTAGAAGCCATTTCACAATGGCTAAATCATGGCCCAATGATGCAGACTTTGGCAAGCCTGTGGAAGCGTGCTGGATGGTTCAAGTCAACGGAAATGATTTCAAAAGGGTTGCTGTAAAACTGTGGAAAGTCAAGGAGCCTATCAAATGGTGTGAGGAGATAAAGGATAGGACAAATAAGAAGAAAAAAAAAGAAGACAATTGCAGGTGATTTCAGACTTGTATAGGAAGGAAGAGCCCTCTGGTCATAATGATCATAATCAGGAGCATCAAATGCTACACGGGAACTGAAGCTTACCATTGAGCAGTAAGAAATTGACTGAAGACAAAAATCAAGGGAGCTATGGTTAAAAGAAGGCAAAAATAACACTGCAATTTTCCACAGGTGTGCTAGTGAGAAGTGGAAATTCAACAACATCAAAGTCAGCATTGATGGCAGACTTTTGAGGGTCAGCAGGTTCATGATGCAATTCTGTGGTTCTACAAAGTTCTTTTTGTTGAAGTTCTTGGATGAAAGAACAGATGGACAGGCTTAGGTATAAAAAACTCAAAGTCGAAGAGCAGGCAGGACTGATTGCAGAGTTTCAAAAAGAAAAGGACCAAGGATGCTATATAGCAGCTCAAAGGGGAGAATTCACCACGGCCAAATCGATTCCCATTCAGTTTTTTCAAAAAACAATTTATTATTGTGGAAACAGATGTGATCAATATGTTAATAAACTTTTGCAGTATATGCAAGGGATTTTAGCCTATAACTCTGATGAATTTGGTTATGAAGTTTATTACCAAAATTAGATCCAATCACTAGCTGCTAGTGATGGATAAACTCATTAGCCTGGCCCAAACAACTTTTATTAAAGAGAGAAGTTTATTTTACTGCTTTGTGGCAGCCCAAGAATCAGATGGGCGGAATATTTGCAAGATTCACTATCACAGATGAAAACAGACAGGTTTCATTTGCAAGATTGACTTTAAGAAAGTCTTTGAAAACATCAATTGGTCTTTCCTGGCTCAAGTCTTGAAGGCACATGACTTCCAAGAGAGATGGATCAGATGGGTGGAATACATGTTGCAGTCTGCATTAGCATCAGCACTTATCAGTGGAAAGTCTATGGCCAAGATTAGCATCCCTTATCTCCTTGTTGTTTAATGTCAGTAAATTTGTTGGCTCATATGTGAAACTTTGGTTCAGGATGGTTGGCTGAAATGCTGGAATGTGAATGGAGACAAGGTTTTTGTTTCGATTCTGCAATATGCAGATGGCACGCTCCCATTTCAAAGTGCAGATCTAGGTAAGGCTCGTCATCTGAAGTTTGTGCCGAAGGTCTTCAAGATGATTTCTAATATGAAAATTCATAAGAGTTCGTTTACTGGACCATATGAAAAATAGAGACATAGCCAGGGTAGCAGTTGTTATGAACCACAAGGTGAAAAATAGAGACAAGCCTACCAGTCTTCCACTCTCTGTTAGGAAGCCTGTTGGACTGGTTCTTCCTGGTGGAAGCCTTCCACTTTCCCCACCTGCTGCA